>CANNZV010003822.1:0-53484 GCA_947561585.1 Caprella mutica | reverse complement strand
GTTTTATTTTATTTTAATCATTTTATATTGAAACGAAAGTAAAGACCTATTTATAGTGAATAATATAAACACTATATTTGAACTAATTTGATATAAATACTAAAATGTCACAGTGACTCCTTTCTCTGATAGTACATCATCACAGTGACTCCTTTCTCTGATAGTACATCATCACAGTTACTCTTTTCTCTGATAGTACATCATCACAGTGACTCCTTTCTCTGATAGTACATCATCACAGTGACTCTTTTCTCCGATAGTACATCATCACAGTGACTCTTTTCTCTGATAGTACATCATCACAGTGACTCCTTTCTCTGATAGTACATCATCACAGTGACTCTTTTCTCTGATAGTACATCATCACAGTGACTCTTTTCTCTGATAGTACATCATCACAGTGACTCTTTTCTCTGATAGTACATCATCACAGTGACTCTTTTCTGTGATAGTACATCATCACAGTGACTCTTTTCTCTGATAGTACATCATCACAGTGACTCTTTTCTCTGATAGTACATCATCACAGTGACTCTTTTCTCTGATAGTACATCATCACAGTGACTCTTTTCTCTGATAGTACATCATCACAGTGACTCTTTTCTCTGATAGTACATCATCACAGTGACTCTTTTCTTTGATAGTACATCATCACAGTGACTCTTTTCTTTGATAGTACATCATCACAGTGACTCTTTTCTCTGATAGTACATCATCACAGTGACTCTTTTCTCAGATAGTACATCATCACAGTGACTCTTTTCTCTGATAGTACATCATCACAGTGACTCTTTTCTCTGATAGTACATCATCACAGTGACTCTTTCTCTGATAGTACATCATCACAGTGACTCTTTTCTCTGATAGTACATCATCACAGTGACTCTTTTCTCTGATAGTACATCATCACAGTAACTCTTTTCTCTGATAGTACATCATCACAGTGACTCTTTTCTCTGATAGTACATCATCACAGTGACTCTTTTCTCTGATAGTACATCATCACAGTAACTCTTTTCTCTGGTAGTACATCATCACAGTGACTCTTTTCTCTGATAGTACATCATCACAGTGACTCTTTTCTCTGATAGTACATCATCACAGTGACTCTTTTCTCTGATAGTACATCATGACAGTGACTCTTTTCTCTGATAGTACATCATCTCAGTGACTCTTTTCTCTGATAGTACATCATCACAGTGACTCTTTTCTCTGATAGTACATCATCACAGTGACTCTTTTCTCTGATAGTACATCATCACAGTGACTCTTTCTCTGATAGTACATCATCACAGTGACTCTTTTCTCTGATAGTACATCATCACAGTGACTCTTTTCTCTGATAGTACATCATCACAGTGACTCTTTTCTCTGATAGTACATCATCACAGTGACTCTTTTCTCTGATAGTACATCATCACAGTGACTCTTTTCTCTGATAGTACATCATCACAGTGACTCTTTTCTCTGATAGTACATATACAATATAATAGTTTCATAACATCCATTGTAAATCGCAATTCGTTTTACTATCATAGAAAAGAGTTACTGTGTTATTTTCCATTTTATTTTATTTTTTATTTATTACGATTTATTACTTTAGATAAACATATAAACTTTTTTCGGTATACCATTTTCTGTTAAATTTGTATACCTGTTAAATTTGATGAAACGAATGTTACTATAGGGTCAGTTCTGAGTTATCGGACGGTACCACATAACCGATCGGATAAGAAAAAAGTATATAATTTTCATTATTTACCAGTTTTCTTTTATGTTTAATATTTTTTTGGGTTATACAGAGTATTTCAATACAGTCCAGACGAAATTTGACAGCTGGCATAAAAACCCTCAAAAAAGTTTTTTCGAAAATAATCCTGAAGACTATAAGCAGTTTTGGTAATTTAGGTTTTCGTGAAACAATATTTTTTATGTAAAATTCCCTATGTATGTCAAAAATTACCCTAGAATTAGGGTAACAAAATTTTGATATCGAAATATTTCTGGAGATTTTGTTATTTCTGAATTTTTTTTATTTATGGTGATTTTATGCAAACTGTCATCTTTTTGGATCTGGAAAGAAACACCCTGTATATGTGTTAATGATACACATGTGTGTAATCTGTATGCAAGTTAGAAAAGTGCTTAGATGTATACAACATACACACATTTGCGATGAAAAAGTTCACCGCTAGGAAAGGTCAAAGTAGGTAGATGTAAACTATCTACCATACGAGTAACCTTGTGTTGTCAAATTTAATCTTAAACAACTTAAATAAATAACTTAAATAAATAACTTAAATAAATAACTTAAATAAATAACTTAAATAAATAACTTAAATAAATAACTTAAATAAATAACTTAAATAAATAACTTAAATAAATAACTTAAATAAATAACTTAAATAACCATTTTAAATAACTAAGATGCTTGGAATGTTTATGTAACTTTTTTTTCCGGAGTATATATTTAATACTGCCCATAAACGTAACTCAATTAATAATTGATATTTAAAATAAATGAAAGTACTAAGGAGGTTATAGCGTACTTCCATGAGATGAATGTTGTAACATTAGTTCTATCCTTCAGTACATGTATCTTCGAATTAATCCACCATGAAGATATACATATTTTAATTTATTTTCTAATAATATCACATATAAATCACCCCCATGTATTTAATTCACATATGGTAATGAGTAATAATGAATTTCTTTAATAGTATTTATTTACTTTATTTTAATCTTTTGATATAGTGTTTATTTCAAACTTGTGATGGGACAATGTGTCCCATCAGTCGTGTCCATCACAGACTATTGGGACACTATATCCCAATAGAATATGAATGTTACTAGTGGGACATAGTAGCCCATTCGATGCGAGAGGGCTAAAATATACTTCAAACTATACTTTAAAAAATCGTTGCTTGCATACATACCTAATAAGCGGATGATCACTTCTTAGCGAATTCACTTTCATTCACTACAAAAAGTACCTGCTCTAGTTTTTTTGTGTTTGTGTGTATGTTCAACTGTGAGAGAACATAGACTGCATGAACAAACTTTGAACTCTGTGTTCGATACGCACTTTCACCTTAAATAAACTTTTTGCTCTAAAATAACTAGGGTGAGTTCCGAATTATTGGTCAGTTCTACATTTTCAGACATATAAGAAAAAACAATATATATATATAAATATTTTTATATTATTTTTTTCTTATATGTCCGAAGATGTAGTACTGACCGTTAATTCGTAACTTACTCTAGTCATTATTCAACATCAATCATTATATATCAATACATAGAAATAAATACATATATGAATTACAATGTGCATTATTTAAATCTCTATAATGTGTGTATATGTTCTGCGCAATTTACCGATTTTGCGCAATCTTAAGCTTACACTGCGCTAATTAGACACTTGAAACTGTGCGACAATCTCGAGATTGCGCAGGAGTCATGTGCGCGAATTAGCGATCAATTTTCAAAGATCCTAAAGTCGCGCACCGCATTCTTAAGATAGCGCAATTCGGTAATTTGCGCGGAACATGTATACAAATGTGTGGTTAAAAAATCACGCAACCTCAAATGCATATGCATTTATGAAGCACATACTTTTACTATAACAATGCAGTTAAATAATTAATTGAATTAAATAATAATTAATGTCAATTATATCAAAACAATGGATAAAATAATACACATTAATTTACCCATTGTTTAGTTATTATGTTATTATGCACATGTGGTTAAACTCTGTATTAATGCACATGTGGTTAAACTCTGTATTATGCACATGTGGTTAAACTCTGTTTTAATGCACATGTGGTTAAACTCTGTATTAATGCACATGTGGTTAAACTCTGTATTATGCACATGTGGTTAAACTCTGTATTATGCACATGTGGTTAAACTCTGTATTATGCACATGTGGTTAAACTCTGTATTATGCACATGTGGTTAAATTCTGTATTAATGCACATGTGGTTAAACTCTGTATTAATGCACATGTGGTTAAACTCTGTATTAATGCACATGTGGTTAAACTCTGTATTAATGCACATGTGGTTAAACTCTGTATTAATGCACATGTGGTTAAACTCTGTATGATGCACATGTGGTTAAACTCTGTATTAATGCACATGTGGTTAAACTCTGTATTATGCACATGTGGTTAAACTCTGTATTAATGCACATGTGGTTAAACTCTGTATTAATGCACATGTGGTTAAACTCTGTTTTAATGCACATGTGGTTAAACTCTGTATTAATGCACATGTGGTTAAACTCTGTATTAATGCACATGTGGTTAAACTCTGTATTAATGCACATGTGGTTAAACTCTGTATTATGCACATGTGGTTAAACTCTGTATTAATGCACATGTGGTTAAACTCTGTTTTAATGCACATGTGGTTAAACTCTGTATTAATGCACATGTGGTTAAACTCTGTATTAATGCACATGTGGTTTAACTCTGTATTATGCACATGTGGTTAAACTCTGTATTAATGCACATGTGGTTAAACTCTGTATTAATGCACGCAAATTCTTTGTAAAAAAAAAAATACAGACAAGTGTAATCAATAAATGAATTGCACATACCATCAGTGTCCTTTATATTGATATACAGTGGAAATCCTCTATAGTGATATCCTGTATACTGAATGTAGAGTCCTGAGTAAGGAAGTAGCCTCTATAGTGAACAAAATGACTTTAGTCTGCCATTAGTGGCCATTAGTTTTAGAAAGCTGATGGCCACTAATGTTAGACTAAAGATTATTTGTTCACTATAGAGGCTACTTCTTTACTCAGGACTCTATATTCAGTATACAGGATATCACTATAGAGGATTTCCACTGCAGTAAAAATTAGAGGTAACGAGAAACTGAGAGTAAGAGTGATGTAAGTAAAAGTGATGATAAAATGAGAGTAAGAGTGATGATAAGAGGAGAGTAAGAGTGATGTAAGTAAGAGTGATGTAAGTAAGAGTGATGATAAAATGAGAGTAAGAGTGATGTAAGTAAGAGTGATGTAAGTAAGAGTGATGTAAGTAAAAGTGATGATAAAATGAGAGTAAGAGTGATGATAAGAGGAGAGTAAGAGTGATGTAAGTAAGAGTGATGATAAAATGAGAGTAAGAGTGATGATAAGAGGAGAGTAAGAGTGATGTAAGTAAGAGTGATGTAAGTAAGAGTGATGTAAGTAAGAGTGATGATAAAATGAGAGTAAGAGTGATGTAAGTAAGAGTGATGTAAGTAAGAGTGATGTAAGTAAGAGTGATGATAAAATGAGAGTAAGAGTGATGATAAGAGGAGAGTAAGAGTGATGAGAGTAAGAGTGATGTAAGTAAGAGTGATGTAAGTAAGAGTGATGTAAGTAAGAGTGATGATAAAATGAGAGTAAGAGTGATGATAAGAGGAGAGTAAGAGTGATGAGAGTAAGAGTGATGTAAGTAAGAGTGATGTAAGTAAGAGTGATGATAAAATGAGAGTAAGAGTGATGTAAGTAAGAGTGATGATAAAATGAGAGTAAGAGTGATGTAAGTAAGAGTGATGTAAGTAAGAGTGATGATAAAATGAGAGTAAGAGTGATGTAAGTAAGAGTGATGTAAGTAAGAGTGATGATAAAATGAGAGTAAGAGTGATGATAAAATGAGAGTAAGAGTGATGATAAGAGGAGAGTAAGAGTGATGAGAGTAAGAGTGATGTAAGTAAGAGTGATGATAAAATGAGAGTAAGAGTGATGATAAAATGAGAGTAAGAGTGATGATAAAATGAGAGTAAGAGTGATGTAAGTAAGAGTGATGTAAGTAAGAGTGATGATAAAATGAGAGTAAGAGTGATGTAAGTAAGAGTGATGTAAGTAAGAGTGATGATAAAATGAGAGTAAGAGTGATGTAAGTAAGAGTGATGTAAGTAAGAGTGATGTAAGTAAGAGTGATGTAAGTAAGAGTGATGATAAAATGAGAGTAAGAGTGATGTAAGTAAGAGTGATGTAAGTAAGAGTGATGATAAAATGAGAGTAAGAGTGATGATAAGAGGAGAGTAAGAGTGATGTAAGTGTGAAGGTTGAGTATAATTACCAAATGATTATAAATAATTTACACCTTAAGTTACATTTAAGTGATGTAAGTTCAATGTCAGTTATCACAATAGGGTTGTGACAATATGCGTTCAAAATCATAGATCTTAAGAATATCACAGACGAAACGAAATGGTATCGAATACTATACACCGCTGGTGTAGAACCATTTAATACTCTTTAATTCTCTCCGTCTCTAATATTTCCAGTATCTATGATTTTAAATGCATATTGTTACAACCCTAGTTATCATACTACATACATTGTAAGAGTAACTAAGAGCGTCTCACCTCTTTCTCCTCTAGCTGTCTCCTCTTCACTGTGAGTGAGTAACCTCTCCAACCACTCACCTCCTCTCTCTCTCTCTCTGAGGTCACACCTCACTTTCGCTAAATGTAGGTATGTAGGAGAATATATTAATGTATATATGTTTATATTTTGAGTACAGGTACCGTCAAGGAAAAGTGTATCCTTTATGTTTTTTGTCAGTTTGCTAACTTACGTAAAATATTCTTTACTGACTTTAATGTTTGTAGATATTTTAAAATTGGTCTGCGTACACGATGACAATTTTGTAGGGTTTGAAAGTAATAGGAAATAGGAAGATAATAATTTGTGATATTAATATCACGCAGTGACTCTTTTCTCTGATAGTACATAGTACATACTATTTACATACATACTATGTACATAGTACATACTATGTACATACATACTATGTACATAGTACATACTATGTACATACATACTATGTACATAGTACATACTATGTACATAGTACATACTATGTACATAGTACATACTATGTACATAGTACATACTATGTACTAGCTACCAAGACAAGGAAATGAGTAGCGTTGTTATGATTTTTTTGGCGTAACTATCGCTTGCGTTCTATAATTTTTTTTAGCGTTTTTTTTTTGGTCAAAACCTAGGGTGAGTTGCACGTTTTTGTTACATGATCTAAAATATGGAACTGTCCGATAATTAATATTCTGTGTATAATAGTTGAAAATAATTTTTAATTTATGGCACAATTATTAACTTTCATTGTGAATAATTATAATAATATACCTTTTATAAATTTATTTAAAGTGTTCTATTTATGCTGTCAGAGATATATAATATTATTCAACTTATTATAGTTTAACCTAAAATTCATTTATTTTGCTAAAATTTATTTGAGATTCAACTGTAGAAGGAGATGTTATTTTTATCTTTGATAGTACTTCACGGGAAATTTAGGAAACAGATATTTTAGTATAGGATAGTACTTTTTCCATAACTACATTACATATTTTGTACCTGATAGTACTTACCGATTATCAGTTCGTTTTGTTCATGATAGTACTTACCATTTTCACCAAATAGTACTACCATTTTCACTACATTTTTGCCCGATAGTACATCGAACAGTTATATAATAGTTATAATAATAAAAAACGTCGAACAGAAGCAAAAGCGTTTATTATCTCATTGTTATTCTTGATTAAATGTGTCGTTAGATGAAAGTGAATTTCTAGAAAGTGAGAGTGGGGTTGACTTCAATTTGGAACCTCACTGGTGGTTACACATTAGTTACAATCGCCAAATCGTCTATTATCGTGCGTAAAACAACAGGTAAAGCTCGTACAACGAACAATCTCAAAAGGATAACGGACAGAGATTTTCCGTTATAAGAGACACGCGTCTCCTACAACGACCTCTTTAAATTATACGGTTTAACATACATTTTATTCGTCTACCAAGAATCCATTCATATATTTATTATATCCAGAGGTATTACAATTTATAAAATTCTTAAAAATATGTATGTTATGTTCAGTTGAAATATAGATTATTAATTATGTTATACACATTAGTTTGCCTGTACATATAGATATGTATGTAAGTTTAAGTTAAAATATATTATCCTTTTTATCATATTCTATTGTACTTTAAGCGACATACTTATAGTTATACCTGAATTATTATTTTATATATATACTATTGAATAATATAAATTTTATACAATTCATTTAATAATAATTTGAGTTTGTTCACCTTCATTAGCGTTTCTTTGAAATGCTGTTAAAGAAAACTTGCCAAAGCTCAGACCGCATAGCGTCCATTGATCAGTATAGAAGACACTTTTTCCGGTACATGTACTGTCCGTTGTATGAGCTTTACCTGTACAGATGAATATAACATAATTCATATCATATTTACTTTTCAATAAAATAGGGAAAAACTTGTAAATTGGAATAACGCTAGGATAACCAAGGAACTTCAGGAAAGCCAGTGAAAGCTGAAATAACGACAGGAACAGCTTGAGGAACCAGAACGTAACGAATGGAACGTCAATAAGTTTAGAAATTTCAAGCTGAAATGTAGAGAGATTAAAAACCACCATGTTAGTTAACCCCTTGTCTACCGTGTTTAACCCTTTGTCTACCATGTTTAACCCTTTGTCTACCGTGTTTAACCCTTTGTCTATCGTGTTTAACCCTTTGTCTACCGTGTTTAACCCTTTGTCTATCGTGTTTAACCCTTTGTCTACCGTGTTTAACCCTTTGTCTACCGTGTTTAACCCTTTGTCTACCGTGTTTTCATCATCACAGTCTTTTTAAAACTGAAGATACGTTTCAATGTAATAGTCAGTGTCAGAACAGTAACCTTAGAGGTAACTATTCAATAAAAGTGAGCTGTAAATGCATGGTCAGTTTTTGAGTAAAATCCCAAGGTATACTCAGAAGTATACCAGGGTTAAACACGGTAGACAAAGGGTTAAACACGGTAGACAAAGGGTTAAGCACGGTAGACAAAGGGTTAAACACGGTAGACAAAGGGTTAAACACGGTAGACAAAGGGTTAAACACGGTAGACAGAGGTTAAGGTAAATGGTGAAAAGAAAGCTAATGTATCTTAGTATGTATTTCCCTGTACACTCTAACATGAGTTCAGGACTATCTTTGCCAACCTGTTCTGCCCCCAAACCTGTTGCGTGTCTGCTCTTAGATGTGGGAAAAGAAAGTCTAAAGGTTGCCATCTGAAAACGTGTAGTGAATCAATAACTAACTATTGGTAGTTAAATTTGAACTCGGGGAAACTGAAAGTAGCTACTCGAACACTGTAAGTCTTCGGAAAGTGGAGGTTATCTTGGGCCAAATTAGATCTATTGAAAGGGTATGCTATTGCCCACTTTACTATTACTAGGGGTGTCTGAGTACTATGACGTGCCTCCCTCTAGATGTTTATGATTTATTGTTCAAATCGTTCAAGCTTATTGTGATAGAAAATATATAGTAAGTGTTATTTAACTTTTATTTTAGTTGGTATCCATGATACCTACAGGTATCATGGATACCAATTAAAATGCAGCTTAAATAACACTGAGTGTATACATGTATATATAGCTTCTTCTTATATGATCGAAAACATGGAACTGTTCGACAGCTTGAAACTTACACAACCACCTGAAAATATTGACAGAGCTTGGGTAGCCGGTAAATTAGTCGAATGAACAATTGTTCATTCGAGCAATTGTTCATTCGAGCAAATGTTTTTCAAGCAATTGTTCTTCGAGCAATTGTTCATTCGAGCAATTGTTCATTCGAGCAATTGTCTTTCGAGCAGCTGTTTCCGAGCAATTACCTAGAATCCCGAGCTTGAAAGATTTCAAAGGTAACATGTACAGTGTGCAGGCACGTCGTATTATTCGAACACTCATAGTGTTTGCGTCATGTAACTCACTTTAAGAGACTTGTTCTAACCTACCAACCCAACTGTAGTATTCCAGATAACATTATTTCTTAAGTTAACATAACCTTAGTATTGTACTATCACCTCTTCATTTTCCTCTTCCAGCCGTGATTGCAGCCTACGGTTCTTGTGTTCCATTTCGTCACATTTCTTGGTAAGTGACTGTATTCACAGAGTAGCTTTTTTGCATCCATGAGCATTGTCACCGTCGGTGGTAGATGACTTTGTTCATGGAGCCATTTTTCTTACTGACTGCTTCCTTCAGTCCCTTGTACTTATCCCCATTCTGACATCATATTTATATAATCAGATGTTAAACCCACTAATACAACAATATAAATTATTAACTAGTGATCCAGCCTGAGATTTTATACCGGATAGGTTCATTTAACTGAATGGCGTTATATATTTCTTATCTTGATGCACTGAATATTAACAAATTGTAAAGACACCATACGATAGAGTTTTAATTATATGGTTTCAGTAGATGTTATAGATAGTGGAAGAGGTGATGGCTTGCTGAGATAAGCCAGTAGAATACTTAGACTGTAGATTCGTTGAATCCTAGTGCCTACTCTATACTGTTATTCAAGTTACGAACCACTAACTGACCACTATGTCTTATGTTTACAGACCTTATATACTCTAAGTTTCCCACCGATTCCTATCTAAAGCCTAGGTCACATCGCCCGCTTTTGTTGGGGCGTTCATTTAGCGGTGAAAAACAAATAATCACCGCTCGTTACCGTTCACAGAAATTGGCACAGAAGTTGGTCCCCGTTAAAGCAACGCCGTATGCGGTAGACCAACGCTTAGTCCCTCCTAACGCTCTGAAAATTTTGAGCTGCACACAATAATGCGAGCGGTGAGGAGCGGTCAATTTTCAGCTGTGGCAAAAAATCACCACCGCTTCAGCAATGCCCAGTCATAGTTTGGCACTGCAAAACGCAGGTTCGTGGACGCTGGATTCACCGCTAAACAAGCACTTGCTACCGTTAAACCAACGATATGGCAACGCAAGCTTCAGCGGTGCACCGCCATGGCAACGCCGCAGACTTCATTGATGCCATGTTTTCGGTTTTTATCCGATTACAAAATTGTTCATGTTTTTTTCAGAGCACAAAATGGTGAAAAATTGAAATCTTGACCTTTGTCATAGCGGTGCATCGCTCAAGTTGGCATTGCTATAGTGTTGGTTTAACAGTAGCGAGATGCAGCGAGCGTTGGTGCTACCTTCATACCATTTGTCACCGGATAAACTTCACAACTTCATGCATCTTTTGCGACTGGTATACCAACTCCAAACCAAAGTTCATCACCGCAATAGATCGCAGCTTCAACGCCCGACCCAGTTCCAACAATCCTGTGTCCGCGCGCAAAACGCTTACAATCGTTCCACCAAAGTTTGTGCAATGTTTAATCACCGCCGAGTAAAAGTTGGCGAATCAAAGGTGGTCTGCTCAGTGTTTAAAATTATTGCGTTGACCTAGCGGACCCAAACGTCCACGAACATACGTCTAATGGTGCCAAATTTTGAATGGAAGTTTTTGGGGTGCTGGTCAAAATTTTATGGGGCCAACTTCTGCTGAACGGTAACAAGCGTTGATGATTTTTTGTCCACGCTTGAGGGTCCCTCTAGCAAAGTTCATCCAGTGTGACCGGGCCTTCAAGTGATGAACTTCGACTATCGATTTATACAAAAATTCTGATAGATTTCATTCACTCAGTTTCTTAGGTAAAAGCAGTATGCCGTTATACCAACTTTAAACCCCCGCTGAGATAACGCTTTCACTCGTAGAACACCGCTTTATCGACGCTCGCGTTACCATTATTAGTTTTCCCTTTTGTGCGCGGTAGCGAGCATTTTTGAAATTCGGTTCATCACGCTCCAACAAATTTCAGGTGGTGTAACCTAGGCTTAATGAACTAGCACTTCGTCCATAGTTTGGGTGATCCAACTTATTCTCATTGGCCTCAGTTAACCGCAAAAACTCTGAGAGTTTAAGTCTTTACCTGACTATCATAAAATACATCATTAAATCTTTTATTTATTAGAGCTAAAAATTCGCTGTTACCTAAATCTGAAATTCGATGAAGAATATCAGAATTTTCAAACTCTATTTCTAAAATATGCTTGCAATATCAACTTGCAAAATTCCTACTTAAAAGTTAAATAACATCCCATTAGTTATTTTATTAACTAGTGCTGATTACCAGAACTTACACATTCCATTAGTTCTTTTATTAACTAGTGCTGATTACCAGAACTTACACATCCCATTAGTTCTTTTATTAACTAGTGCTGATTACCAAAACTTACACATCCCATTAGTTATTTTATTAACTAGTGCTGATTACCGAGTCTCCCATTGCAGAACTTTCAGCTCATTAGATCGATCGCATTGGATCCAATTAGCGACCCCTGCCTTCGCTAAAAATCCAGCCTCACGCTTAATTACGAAAGAATGCTCAATTATCAGGGATTAATTATGATATTAAAACTCTCGCCAGCTTTTTACAGCATCTGCCTTTCCAAACTGATGTCATGTATACTCTAAAAAGAAATCAGCCTATTCCCGGTCAAAGGATTGCTGTGGGTGATTAGAAATTAACTAGTTGTAGGTATTTGATTGATTTTGTATGATGGTGGTATTTTCTGATAAAAGTATGAACTTTTTCGTGATTAGTATTACGAAATCAAATATTTAAACAAATCTGAAATCATTTGAATCATGGTAACGTTGCTGTACTTGGACACTCACAGCACTTGGGAAGTGAAGTGTATGTGGACAGGATTACCAATCCATGTGAGATTAAGAAATCTCAGATTAACCTATTGTTACCAAATACCCACATTACGAGAACTGTCAACCCTATTAAGTATTCGAACAGAGCAATTCGCTAGTCGAATCTGTTCGGTAATGCAGAACTTCCCCCTCACTGACGAAAACATCTCGCAATGGCAATAAAATAAGAGACTACTGATTCTAATTGAACAGACAAGGGCATCCCTAATTAGGATATTCTTGAACGATAGTTTCTGCAAACTTGAGCCCTAATGAGCAAAAATGACGCTGCCGCGTTTCCTAAGACTGTTAATTATAGAGACCATTTTATACTCAAACTTTGGCGTAGTTACAATAGACTTCGGGAAGAAGGATTTTGAAATCCTATGATTCCATGTAATGGTTAGCTGTAATCTGGTAACGCGTGTGGAATATTCCAGATACCAATTTTATGGTTAGTCGTAGTAGAATAAGTCTATTCCTATTCTTCAATCACTAATTCTCCGGCAAATTTTGCTGCAACAGGCAGTTCATTTTATAAGATATTACCTCATTCTATTGTTTTTAGCGATTTTAACAACTTTCCGTCAGAAATGGATTTGCCAACTTATATAACCATATAATCAATAATTGATTAATTTCATCAACTCCTATCCTACTCAAACTAGGAAATTTTTCACATTTAATAGATTTTCTGTAGTCTGGTTACGGATTAATGTTATATAGCAACAGTTTTTTGTATCCTGGCTACTTTTTTTGTATCATGGCTACAGATTTTTGTATCTTGGCTACAGTTTGCTTAATCATAGAAGTGGCATCTCGATAACAATAAGGTGGCCACCACAAAGTGGTACCTAAATCAGTTATTCGATGGAGAATATCAAAACTTTCCAACTCTATACTTCTAGAATATGCTTGCAATATCAACTTGCAAAATTTCTACTTAAAAGTTAAATAAAATGAATCAAAGTAATATTCTATCACTAATAAATCCTACATCACATTTGTGAAACTTTAAAGTTATGCTCATTAAAACATTAGTGCTAAACCTTTCAAGATTTAATAGTTTCTTCAGTTACAAATTATTGTGGTTCATTTCAGTGATCATTATCTCTTTTCTGTAGTTTTCAATATAACTGATTGAAATATCAGAGAAGTTTGTGCAAAATTGGCTTTGAGATATGTAGTCTGCGCAAAGGCTTTTTATAAAACGTCCCACTCTCCCGATCCGACCTTAAAACCGAATTTGTAAGTTGATTTCTCGTATTATTCCTTCACCGTTCTTGTACGAAACGTATGTTAATTGATATAAAATTATTTTAATTATAGTTTCCAAAAGGTAACAGATCTGGATTGATAAATATATCGTCGTTACGCTATCCGAATTGGAGCAATCTAAGCCCGAGGGCAAAGTGGCCTAATTCTTCCGACACGAAACGAGAGGTGAAAATTATTTCCTTTCCATGGAATACGACTAAACTTTAGATGGTTATAATTAGTTTCACATTATTTTGTAAGCTTTCCTGAAATATTGTCCGGGGGTTACTGTGCTTCAAAACTTATGCATCTTCTTCTTTTCTGGATTTGCACGTTGCTTTTTTCGTTGGTTGGGTAGCGATACTTTTTCGAAAGGCTCTTTCTTTTTTGGGCGGGTCTTTGGGAAAGTTCTCTTGATTTATTACCCATGTTTTTAGAAGTTTCCTTTAAATAGGTGTGAATGCTGAAAACAGGGAGACAAAGTAAAGCCCTCTTAATCATTCCCCTGCAGCGGCTTGACGACCTATTTCTTCTTCCGAAGATTTAGGTAGTTAGGACCAACTAGACAACCTAATTAAAACTTGAGGAGTTGGGATTTGGTGGGATGCTACAATGGGATCTCTAACTTATTGCTTTACAAGAAATATGAGTGTTGTACAAGTACTTATCACAAATAATATACACTATATCGTTCTTAATAACTTATAATTAGTTCCGCGCGTTTACGTCAACTATATTATTTCTATATGAAACTTTATACAAAAGTATATTAATTATCTGTAGAACATTACTTTTAAAAAGAAAAATAAATGTCGAGGGAACGAATATAAAACGCTAGTGTAGAATTAAATTTCTGTCGAGAATTATCTTCAATTTTCCACTTATTGATTTAGGACATTCAGATTTGAATGGTCGAATTGGCTGAAGACCTATTTAGCACCCACTGTCTGAATACTGTGAGTGTGATAGTAAGGTAAAGTTCCTTTAACTTGGCTGAATTTGCTATGCAATTTAAATTAAAAACTCTATATTTCTGTTAGTAAAGTTTCAAAAATTTCAATAAAACTAAAATTTACTATTTCCACCACCAAATATAGAATCTTTCGTCAATAGTAAACGTCAGAAGTATATTACAATCTATTAAATCATTTAACTGAATTAGAAGTATGTCATATTAGACCTATAAAATCCTTTTCAATTCACAAATCACATTTATTCAGATCAAGGCATATATCTATGCCATCTCTCTCTATCTAAAGCGTCAATTAACATCCTTTATAGTTATAAGGCCTCCTAAAGCCCCTACTGTCATTATTTAGCACCATATCATTTTCCATATTAATTTGCACCATAGAATGTGTGTACATTGAACCAGAAGTTGCAGAGGGAAGTGTTGAATCGAACAGTCGCTTAGATTTGAGCTATTAGGTCGTGTCGTGCCTACCAGGTGCGACCAAATTGCCCCAACTTGCTGATGAACTTATTGTCAAAGTTGCCTAGAGTGTTAACTGCAGCCCCACTGTATATTCTCAGAACTGGGGCCTGAATGTACTGCTGTACCATACTGGCAGTATTGGGGCCTGAAAGTACTGCTGTGACATACTGGCAGTATTGGGGCCTGAAAGTACTGCTGTGACATACTGGCAGTATTGGGGCCTGAATGTACTGCTGTGACATACTGGCAGTATTGGGGCCTGAAATTACTGCTGTGATATACTGGCAGTATTGGGGCCTGAAAGTACTGCTGTGACATACTGGCAGTATTGGGGCCTGAATGTACTGCTGTACCATACTGGCAGTATTGGGGCCTGAAAGTACTGCTGTGACATACTGGCAGTATTGGGGCCTGAATGTACTGCTGTGACATACTGTCAGTATTGGGGCCTGAATGTACTGCTGTGACATACTGGCAGTATTGGGGCCTGAAATTACTGCTGTGATATACTGGCAGTATTGGGGCCTGAAAGTACTGCTGTGACATACTGGCAGTATTGGGGCCTGAAAGTACTGCTGTGACATATTGGCAGTATTGGGGCCTGAATGTACTGCTGTGACATACTGGCAGTATTGGGGCCTGAAAGTACTGCTGGATATTCTTAGTCTGCAGAATAGAGATTTCATCCCTAGTGGAATATTATTTGTATTGACTGTAAATAGATATTGTATGAATGTTCTTCACCGTAAGAGTTCATCCCTAGTGGAATATTATTTGTATTGACTGTAAATAGATATTGTATGAATGTTCTTCACCGTAAGAGTCCATTCCTAGTGGAATATTATTTGTATTGACTGTAAATAGATATTGTATGAATGTTCTTCACCGTAAGAGTTCATCCCTAGTGGAATATTATTTTTATAGACTGTAAATAGATATTGTATGAATGTTCTTCACCGTAAGAGTTCATCCCTTGTGGAATATTATTTGTATCTTCTATCAGAGAGCGATATGAATCCTTGTTAATCTCCTAATATATTTTTTAAGTAATTCAATTTTTCACTTTAGTTCTGTGAAAGATCACTGAATTAAAAACAGCAGTTCACATGATTATGAGTATAGTTGTTTATCTCATAATCTCCTAATACCGAATTACACTCAACTTTCCCTGCATTCTTTTTACTGTAAAATGCTTTCTTTTCTGCAGATCCAAAGAGACAATTTTTACTCACTAATTAGTGCACAATTACAAAGAACTACAAAGTATTTAATCCCCACACAAAAGAAACTGACAAATTATTATCCGGTGCTTAGTCGTGATCCACAGGCAGAGAGAACATTCCCTGAGTATTCCGTCAGTATTCCCTCTGCATTCTGTTAGTGTTCCCTCAGTATTCCATCAGTATTCCGTCAATATTTTGTTAGTATTCCCTCAGTATTCTGTCAGGTGTCAGTATTACGTCAGTAGTACCTCTCTATTCAGTCAGTATTCCGTAATGATTCCCTCAGTATTCCCAGAGTATTCCGTCAGTTTTCCCTGAATATTTCGTCAGTATTCCCTGAGTATATCATTAGTATTCCGTTAGTATTCCGTCATTATTCCGTCTGTATTCTCTGAGTATTTCGTCAGTATTCCCTGAGTATATCATTAGTATTCCGTTAGTATTCCGTCATTATTCCCTCTGTATTCTCTGAGCATTCCGTCAGTATTCCGTCAAAATTGATGACATTTTTTGCGAAGTTAAGTTAAATAAAAAATGCTATACATGGTTGCAAATTCACGTTTTCGAACATGCTAAAACTATTCAGGACAAATATTTATTTAGGTTCAATGCCTAATATTCATTCTTCATTAAATTTGTTTATGAACTTGCCAATAAACCCAAAAAATACTTAGTTAAAATAAACAAAAATAAAGCCATTTAAATTATTCGTAGTTACTAGGGTAAATTACGAATTATCGGTCAGTTTCACATCTTCGGTCATATAAGAAAGAAAAGATATTATAATAATTGTTATTTAACTTTTAATTAAATTTTATTTATATTGGTATCCATGATGCCTGCAGGTATCATGGATACCAATATAAATAAAATTTAGATAACAATTATAATATAGTATTTTTCTTATATGACCGATAATTCGTAGTTACTAGTAAGGTAATTACCACCCAATACGCTATTTTCCACCTGATAGTACTGGGAAAATGAGCATAAAAGTAAAAATATTTGAAGTTATACACTCATGAGCTTTCCTTTAGGAATAACAAATGAGAAAACACTGCAAATGAGTAGTTATATGTATTATCTATATGAGTTTATATATATACTTATACACAGTTGGAAAATTGGTCTCGACATATCGTCTAGTTTGTTGCCAGGTTACGTTAAATTTACGTATTTATATCGAAATGTATCTTAATTTTTTGTCGGCAATGTCCGACGAAAGACGTTAGACCATTAATGCTTAAAAAATATGATAAATTATTATTTTATTTTCTAAACATTTATTATCGTAGATAAATGATCTTTTTATCATCGATTATAATCACCGATAAAAATTGAAGTGTATGACAGGCGCTGCCAATTTTCTGTCTGGGTATGTACGTTATTTTTCCTACCATCATCGCAAGAGATGTTCTTTTTAACGTAAGTATATCGCGGTAATCATATTAGAGAAGATAAAGACTGCATTTGAATTTCCCTTTGAGTCATTTCAAATAGTTGATCTAATTCTCCAGTGAGGAGAAACGAAGTCTACTGCTTACAAAATGTGTAGCTAATTCATGTCAAAATTCGAATTATTCTATTACAATACTTAAGAAGAAAATGATCAAACAAATAAAGAAATAACACAACGTGGAATTTAGTATAATAACATGTTGAATTATTTTTGATGGTGGCCGGACATTTCGGTCTATGAATTATATATGACCTCTCAATCTAAATGACCGTTATGTAGATTGCTGCATCCGCTAGTTTGTTGTACTGCACACTTCATGATTGTTTAAAGACCTGGCAGCGGCACGCTCTCCGATACATCTAATTTATTAGTCTTACTTATACCTGAGACCGAAATTTCGTAGAACCATTTTTGATACATAGTTTGGTTTAGATTGATGAAATATGAGATTTTTTTCGGTCGATGAGAGAACAAATTCTCCAACAGACTGCATCTTTATATCCATCACTTAATCCTAACTACCCATCACTCTTTCCATCATTTGACACGTCATTCCTCGTTCACCATCACTTCCCATTCCCTATCACTCCCATATCTCTCTCCATCACTCCCCTTTCCCCATCACTCCCCATTCCCTATCACTCCCATATCTCTCTCCATCACTCTAATCACTCTCTCTATCACTCTCCCATTCCCCATCACTCCCATCACTCTCCCCATCACTTCCCATTCCTTTCACCCCTAACTACCCATCACTCCCCATCAATATCCACGTGATTCCCCATCACTCCCCCCCCCCAACACCCCCTGGTCTGAAATCCTTTAGCTGCACAGGTCCTTTGGCCGTTGAAAGCTTACCACTGTTCCTGTCAGTCCTCAGACTCGCGACTGGGATGGAAAGAGTCCTGCAACGCCTCCTTGGAACCCAACCAACTTGGCCTCATCATCTAAAACTATAATCCTATTCTGCCGAAAATTCTTCGATAAAAACTCAAAATATACGTAAAATGCATATAAAATTCTGTTTAAGAAACTTCTCTTTTCTCGGACACCTACAGTTTTTACTGTAACCAATCCGACTATTATGTATTTCCGTGAATGTCTGACGACTGACAAGTTTCGCTAGTTGATACACAAATCATTGACGTTTTTGACACTCGATACCAATTTCGCACGTGGGGTTTTTTTTCACAAAACTGAAGGATGAAAAAACGCTCAATCAAGTGTCAATACAAACACATACGTTTATTCAGTAGTAGCGTTTTTTCATTGACCAATTTGTAGCTGCGGCATGAAAATAAAACGCCCGTGTGATGAGGTCTAAGGCCGGTTTCACACGAGACGTTCTTTCCTACAAAAATGTAGCATGAATAAACACCCAATCTGAGTGTACATACAAAGTACATTTGTTTATTGAGTACTTTTTCTTTACTGAGGCATGAGATAAAACGCGTGTGTGAAGTGGCCTTAGCATCAGGCCATGGATATGCCAAGGCATCGCTGAAGCCAGTGTGGCATAAGTGGTCTTCGTGGTAGCTTCGATAATGTCTCAGCAGCGTCAAAGTGGCTTAAGTGAGCTTTGTAGTTACTTCAATTATCGTGTTGAACGGTTATATGATATATACCCCACTGTCAATAGTTACTTGATTAGTGACTAATGTGCACTGCTGATGTAGTAGTGATCTAAGTGACTAATACAGTAGTGAGTGACTAGTGTAGTAGTGATCTAAGTGACCAATACAGTAGTGAGTGACTAGTGTAGTAGTGATCTAAGTGACTAATATAGTAGTGAGTGACTAGTGTAGTAGTGATCTAAGTGACTGACTAATATGCACTACTAATATAGTAGTGAGTGACTAGTGTAGTAGTGATCTAAGTGACTAATATGCACTACTAATATAGTAGTGAGTGACTAGTGTAGTAGTGATCTAAGTGACTAATATGCACTACTAATATAGTAGTGAGTGACTAATGTAGTAGTGATCCAAGTGACTAATATGCACTACTAATATAGTAGTGAGTGACTAGTGCAGTAGTGATCTAAGTGACTAAGCATCCGTAAGTACTTACGGTTGTTTCCCATTGCCCTCACTTTCTCCAGTTCTCCGTCATTTTCACTACAGTCACCATAATTTAAAAAAAATTCCACATTACTTCCTTCTCATTCCCCATCACTTTTAATATCATCGATTTTTTCCAAAATCGAACATTTTTTGACTAAAAGGTAAATTAAACGACAGCAAAAAGAGGTGAAGGGTGGAGGCTTTTCCCTCTTCACCTTTCAAATCAGGGCAGGTATCATCCTTAGAGTTAGAATTGAAATGTTATTTGACTTTGATGGGGAGGGGAAAAAGTGATGGGGAATGGGGAAAATTGATGGGGAAAGAGGAAAAGGTGATGGGGAATTTGTTAAAAAGTGTTGGGGAATGAGGCGAAAGTTATGTGGAATTTTAAAAAAAATTATGGTGACTGTAGAGAAAATGATTGGGAACTGGAGAAAGTGTGGGGAAACAAATGGGGAAACAACAAAATGGAGAAACAAATGGGGAAACAACCGTAAGTACTTACGGATGCTGAATGTTGTCAAACTAAGTGTTGATGGATGATCAAGACGTATCACTGTGTCAGTGTATTAAAAATTTAAAATAAATCTATTTGCAATTTAAAAATATGTACTGCAATAGAAAAAATGAAGTAATGAAAAAATAGGTATACAGGATAAGATTCGAATTATCGGACAGTTCTACATCCTCGATCATAGAATCAAAAATGGATGATAGTTTAAATATAACAAAATATATAATATAGAATATTATGAAGATGTGAACCGTTTAATATTATTATATGATCGAAAATTTGAAACGGTTCGGTAACTCGGAACCTACCCCATGTTTTCACTATATGAATATATTTGTTCTTATGAGTTTCTAAATCTTGGAATACATTTTCTGATTAATAAATAATTTTAACATGAAAGGAAGATGTTATGGTGGGGCCATAGAAGATTAAGGTCTCCCTTAATCTTCTATAGCCCCACCATAAATTATCAATGGGATTAACTTTTCTTTGGTTGAAATAATCTTAAACCGACATCTTACATAATTTATTCATATATCCTATTTTCCAGACCAATTATTTAATTTTTATAATTATCGTGTTTTTCATTTTATAATAAATTCGTCACATCCTTCTTCCTAAATCCGCATCTGCAGATTTATTTCTAAATGCAATATAAACTGCATTTACCGCAACAACCTCTTCTTTTATCTCAAACCATGAACAATTCCTTAAAATTCAAATAGGAAACCTAACTATTTTTCCTCTGAATTCACGACGACGGAAATTCCTTCCAATTATATTGAAATAATATCGCCAGATGAGTTATATCGGCTTTGAAGATTTGAACATTCAAATTTTATTTTCATGATACCTACCTTATAACTCGAATCAATATTGCCCCACTGGAAATAATGGAAAACGATATAGCCTATTTATTACTCTAGACTTTACTGGAACATTGCCTCAAAGTCTCGAATATTTCACATCCACGATAATATCGGATGAGGTATCACTGCCAAATATTTCAATATTTTTCAGTGAATTTAGATACTTATAAAGAGATGGGTACAGCGCAGGGAACAGCCACAGTATTCGGTAAGTGGGTGATGTTACAATAGAAGCTTTTCTACATTAGTCATGAATTCTAATTTTGTCTCAAACATTTCCTAATCTTAAGTGAAATTTTATGTTTCCTTCTATTCACCAATAAACATCCTCATCCTTATGATATATGATAGCGTCTGGTACTTGAATGGATACTCTATCTATGATAAAATTATGTTTTAAACAAGTTGATAAAATTATTGAGCCAAATAAAGACAAAAAACTCCATTTTCGACTCTGACGTCATTATTAGTTACGGTTGAAATTATGTCTTTTTTTGAATCCAGAATATAGAAAAGAACCTATTTATGATAAATGATAACGTCTGGTACTTGCAGACCAGACAACGTCTGGTACAATGAATTGTGTTTTTAACACTTTGATTAATTAAAGAATTGGGCCAAAGAGAGGTGATATACTCTCCATTTTCGACTCTGACGTTATTATTTATTGAATTATCGACGCAATTATGTCAATATAGAAAATGACACTTTAGAATGGTAAATATTCATACCAACAATTTAGGCAAATGAAAAGCGTAAAGAACGTTTTCCTGCAATCGATAGCCGCGCTGCAACCATCTAATGAGATCCTTGCCATCTAATTTGAAGAACAACTCTCGTCGCAACTAATTGCCAATTAAGATAAGGGTAGTATTTCGACGCCGTTTGAATGCCAAACATAACGTTCAATTAACTCTTTTGCTCAGTTGTCCCTCTAGGGATTCATTTGGCTGAGATTATTCCTTCCGATTAACAACTCTTCTTCTGCAAGATTGTTCTAATCATATTTCAGGGGCGTGTTTTCAGTTAGATGTTATTGGTGTGTGTTTCTTTTCACTGTTCCTTGTTTGTGTAATTAGACAGCTAATTAATGTTTGGATAGTGAGAGTTACTTTAGTATCAAGAATTATCCCACAAGCGTTTGAAAATCCAAAAGAATGAAGACATTTCAAAAATTAAAAAAATTAAAAATTTAAAAAATTAAAAAAATTAAAAAAAATTCAAAAATTTGAAAAATTTGAAAATTTGAAAAATTCTAAAATTTGAAAAATATCTAAATTTTTGAAAAATTCAGAAACTCAAAAAAATTGAATAATTGAAAAATGTAAAAAAAAATTCAGAATTATTGCAGAAGCGTTTAAAGATTTAAACTGTTTGAAGTTATTGAGTGCTCACAAATACGTGTTTCAGATATTAGTCTCAGATTAACATAATGATTATTATCCATGGTATATGTAAATAAGAGTTTTATACATACACTAACACTACTTCCTGTTCATTTCCTGATAGGTGATGCAATATATGTATCATGATTGACATGCTTAAAAGAATATTCAAAGACAATTCTCTTATCAAATTCTCGAAAATATAAATGGCAAATAGTTTATATCTGCAATATAATCCTTTTGATTCAATGTGAAGAGCCAATAACAATAAGACAAATCTTTGCTTGACTCTATCTGATAAAATAGAAAGGATAACTGTTATCCTAGGCTTCGAAGCATAGGATTCCTTTCTCTAATATGCCGAGGGATTGGTAGAAGTGCCATCTTGCGAATCTGTTATAGCTGTTGTGGTGATCTGCTATGGTGCTCTGGTAGATAGGGTGAGTAACGTCTATTGCGTCAGAGTTAGGGTGAGTAACGTCTATTGCGTCAGAGTTTGGGTGAGTAACGTCTATTGCGTCAGAGTTAGGGTAAGTAACGTCTATTGCGTCAGGGTTAGGGTGAGTAACGTCTATTGCGTCAGAGTTAGGGTGAGTAACGTCTATTGTGTCAGAGTTAGGGTGAGTAACGTCTATTGTGTCAGAGTTAGGATGAGTAACGTCTATTGCGTCAGAGTTAGGGTGAGTAACGTCTATTGCGTCAGGGTTTGTGTGAGTAACGTCTATTGCGTCACGGTTAGGGTGAGTAATGTCTATTGCGTCAGAGTTTGGTTAATTACAGAGGTATTTATTAGGTGTTCTATACGTCTATATTTGAATACTAGGAAATTTTGTTCGATATTGTTAGATTATTTTTTTTAATTCTATAATTTGACTTCATTCGATAGGAATTACACCAATACGTTGCTTACTTCACCCTGTAGATTGTGAATTTAAATGTATTCATTACTTCTTTATGTTCATAGATGACTTTTCTTATATGAACCGATTTCATTCAAGATCGGTTCGTATCGAATTCATCTTTAATATGTTTAATAATTATTTATATTGTTGGTTTGAACTCAATAAACGTGGCCTAGTTATTTCTGTAAGCATTGTGCATATTGTCACAACCCTAGTTATAAAATGTATGAATAAAAACAAACTGTTATGATTTAGATCCTGAATGATTTTCATTACTTTATCCAAGAACTCTTTTGTACCCTCATTCATTAATGGTTTGAATCCCGTCATATCATCTTGCCAAAATAATATCCAAGACTGTGCCCTCACTGATGTCCAAGACTATATGTAGTCCTAACTGATGTCAAAGACTGTAGTGCTAACTGATGTCCAAAACTGTAGTCTTAACTGATGTCCAAAACTGTAGTCTTAACTGATGTCCAAAACTGTAGTCTTAACTGATGTCCAAGACTGTAGTCGTAACTGATGTCCAAGACTGTAGTCCTAACTGATGTCCAAGACTGTAGTCCTAACTGATGTCAAAGACTGTAGTCCTAACTGATGTAAAAGACTATAGTCCTAACTGATGTCCAAAACTGTAGTCTTAACTGATGTCCAAGACTGTAGCCCTAACTGATGTCCAAGACTGTAGTCCTTACTTATGTCCAAGACTGTAATCCTTACTGATGTCCAAGACTGTAGTCCTAACTGACGTCCAAGACTGTAGTCCTAACTGATGTCAAAGACTGTAGTCTTAACTGATGTCCAAAACTGTAGTCCTAACTGATGTCCAAGACTGTAGCCCTAACTGATGTCCAAGACTATAGCCCTAACTGATGTCCAAGACTGTAGTCCTAACTGATGTCCAAGACTGTAGTCCTAACTGATGTCCAAGACTGTAGTCCTAACTCCTAACTGATGTCCAAGACTGTAGTCCTAACTGATGTCCAAGACTGTAGTCCTAACTGATGTCCAAGACTGTAGTCCTAACTCCTAACTGATGTCCAAGACTGTAGTCCTAACTGATGTCCAAGACTGTAGTCCTTACTGATGTCCAAGACTGTATTCCTTACTGATGTCCAAGACTGTAGTCCTAACTAATGTCCAAGACTAGTCCTAACTGATGTCCAAGACTGTAGTCTTAACTGATGTCCAAAACTGTAGTCTTAACTGATGTCCAAAACTGTAGTCTTAACTGATGTCCAAGACTGTAGTCGTAACTGATGTCCAAGACTGTAGTCCTAACTGATGTCCAAGACTGTAGTCCTATCTGATGTCCAAGACTGTAGTCCTATCTGATGTCCAAGACTGTAGTCCTAACTGATGGCCAAGACTGTAGTCCTAACTGATGTCCAAGACTGTAGTCCTATCTGATGTCCAAGACTGTAGCCCTAACTGATGTCCAAGACTGTAGTCCTTACTGATGTCCAAGACTGTAGTCCTAACTGATGTCCAAGACTGTAGTCCTTACTGATGTCCAAGACTGTAGTCCTTACTGATGTCCAAGACTGTAGTCCTTACTGATGTCCAAGACTGTAGTCCTAACTGATGTCCAAGACTGTAGTCCTAACTGATGTCCAAGACTGTAGTCCTTACTGATGTCCAAGACTGTAGTTCTTACTGATGTCCAAGACTGTAGTCCTAACTGATGTCCAAGACTGTAGTCCTATCTGATGTCCAAGACTGTAGTCCTATCTGATGTCCAAGACTGTAGTCCTAACTGATGGCCAAGACTGTAGTCCTAACTGATGTCCAAGACTGTAGTCCTATCTGATGTCCAAGACTGTAGTCCTATCTGATGTCCAAGACTGTAGTCCTAACTGATGGCCAAGACTGTAGTCCTAACTGATGTCCAAGACTGTAGTCCTAACTGATGTCCAAGACTGTAGTCCTAACTGATGTCCAAGACTGTAGCCCTAACAGATGTCCAAGACTGTAGTCCTAACTGATGTCCAAGACTGTAGCCCTAACTGATGTCCAAGACTGTAGTTCTAACTGATGTCCAAGACTGTAGTCCTAACTGATATCCAAGACTGTAGTCCTAACTGATGTCCAAGACTGTAGCCCTAACTGATGTCCAAGACTGTAGTCCTAACTGATGTCCAAGACTGTAATCCTTACTGATGTCCAAGACTGTAGTCCTAACTGATGTCCAAGACTGTAGCGCTAACTGATGTCCAAGACTGTAGCCCTAACTGATGTCCAAGACTGTATTCCTAACTGATGTCCAAGACTGTAGCCCTAACTGATGTCCAAGACTGTAGCCCTAACTGATGTCCAAGACTGTAGCCCTAACTGATGTCCAAGACTGTAGTCCTAACTGATGTCCAAGACTGTAGTCCTAACTGATGTCCAAAACTGTAGTCCTTACTGATGTCCAAGACTGTAGTCCTAACTGATGTCCAAGACTGTAGTCCTTACTGATGTCCAAGACTGTAGTCCTAACTGATGTCCAAGACTGTAGTTCTTACTGATGTCCAAGACTGTAGTCCTAACTGATGTCCAAGACTGTAGCCCTAACTGATGTCCAAGACTGTAGTCCTAACTGATGTCCAAGACTGTAGTCCTTACTGATGTCCAAGACTGTAGTCCTAACTGATGTCCAAGACTGTAGTCCTAACTGATGTCCAAGACTGTAGTCCTTACTGATGTCCAAGACTGTAGTCCTAACTGATGTCCAAGACTGTAGTTCTTACTGATGTCCAAGACTGTAGTCCTAACTGATGTCCAAGACTGTAGTCCTATCTGATGTCCAAGACTGTAGTCCTAAGTGTTGTCCAAGACTGTAGTCCTAACTGTTGTCCAAGACTGTAGTCCTAAGTGTTGTCCAAGACTGTAGTCCTAACTGATGTCCAAGACTGTAGTCCTAACTGATGTCCAAGACTGTAGTCCTAACTGATGTCCAAGACTGTAGTCCTATCTGATGTCCAAGACTGTAGTCCTAACTGTTGTCCAAGACTGTAGTCCTAAGTGTTGTCCAAGACTGTAGTCCTAAGTGTTGTCCAAGACTGTAGTCCTAAGTGTTGTCCAAGACTGTAGTCCTAACTGATGTCCAAGACTGTAGTCCTAACTGATCTGCAGCTTTGGCTTAGTTCTAACAGTTATGACTCTGTATGGACAGTAGAGAGGATTTCGCAAGGTGTCCGTAACGGCCTATACCGTTCTCTCCTTCTATCTTTGATAACATCATATCTTTTATTGTTGGGTTAACTTTTGAAAACTAATATGAAACACTGAGAAACAACCCAGTGAGGAATTTATACAGGAATGTGGAATATTAAGCATTTTTTCTAAGAAAGGAGTCTCCGCAAGGTGTTAATTTCTCGAATCACAGTTTTTTAATGTCTTATATTTTCAAATCTTATAATTTTGTCATCGTGTACTCAGACCAATTTTAAAATATATCTACAAGCAATACAATTAGTAAAAAAAAATTGGGGAAATGTTAGATTAGAAAAATGTTAAAAACCAATTACAGATACACTTTTACTTTCAATTCAAAACTCAAAAACAAAATCGCATATTGTAGATATTTGATCAGTTTAATTGGTTAGACGAATATTCAATCTGAATTTATCCTACAATTAAAACTGTTTGGTTTCTAGTATTTCAACTGACCAATTTTACGAAGAATAAATCAGGTTACTTTACGATAAAATATAGATATGAATATTGTATAAAATATTCCTTGAATATTTTTTTATATCTAGCGTAAGTTTCAATTTATCTGACATTTCAAAACTTTCAAACACAGCTCTAAAAAGTATATAACTAGATGACGGGCACTCGTAGAGCGTATACCTTCGCCGCCACTTATAAATGACCATGACCATCCAATAATGCTTGAGTTATAAATGACTTTGACCTTTGACCTGCTCACTCCCAAAATTCAACCAAATTGTCCCTGGATGAAGACCAATCGTCCCACAAAATGTCAACAATTCGGTTGAATGTTTTTTGAGTTATGCGAATAGCAAGATTATAAAAAAACTAAATAAACCATAACATAACCTTCTGCAATTTGCGAAGGGAATTATTGCTACTTATCTCTATAATAATTGCCAGGTATCATGGATACAAAGTAAGATAAAAGTTTAACATGAATTATTATAGAGTTTTTCTTTAAAAGTCCTTTAAAATGAATCTGAAATTTCAGAACTTTCCGTTAACACGGAATTTAATAGATATAATTGTCTATTACTATATCTGGGAGACATACCGCTATATCTAAGGCTAGATATCCTCCATCAGCAGGGAATATTCCCCCCACCCGTCCCTCTCCCCCACCCATTAGTTGGTCATGACTGCATTTTACTCCAGTCAGTCCGTCCATTGAGACGCCATTAGTGACTCTATTGACAGCAAGTGAGGCAATGGAGCTCTCACTAAGTGTATACACACCGTGGCAGTAAGTGTATACTCACAGTACACACTCTTCACTGACAGTAAGTGAGGCAATGGAGCTCTCTCACTGAGTGTATACACACCGTGGCAGTAAGTGTATACTCACAGAACACACTCTTCACTGACAGTAAGTGAGGCAATGGAGCTCTCTCACTGAGTGTATACACACCGTGGCAGTAAGTGTATACCCACAGTACACACTCTTCATTGACAGCAAGTGAGGCAATGGAGCTCTCTCTCTAAGTGTATACACACCGTGGCAGTAAGTGTATACACTCAGTACACACTCTTCACTGACAGTAAGTGAGGCAATGGAGCTCTCTCACTAAGTGTATACACACTGTGGCAGTAAGTGTATACATACAGTACACACTCTTCATTGGCAGCAAGTGAGGCAATGGAGCTCTCTCACTCAGTGTATACACACCGTGACAGTAAGTGTATACCCACAGTACACACTCTTCACTGGCAGCAAGTGAGGCAATGGAGCTCTCTCACTAAGTGTATACACACCGTGGCAGTAAGTGTATACTCACAGTACACACTCTTCATTGACAGCAAGTGAGGCAATGGAGCTCTCTCACTCAGTGTATACACACCGTGACAGTAAGTGTATACCCACAGTACACACTCTTCACTGGCAGCAAGTGAGGCAATGGAGCTCTCTCACTAAGTGTATACACACCGTGGCAGTAAGTGTATACACTCAGTACACACTCTTCACTGACAGCAAGTGAGGCAATGGAGCTCTCTCACTGAGTGTATACACACCATGGCAGTAAGTGTATACACACCATGGCAGTAAGTGTATACCCACAGTACACACTCTTCATTGGCAGTAAGTGAGGCAATGGAGCTCTCTCTTCCACATAGTGTACAGTACACACACTACATACTCTCTATTGACAGCAAGTGAGGGAGGAAAGACTAAGAGTAGGAAAACTCTGACATAAGACCGTCCACTGTCCTTTTAGTCTCACATATATATTAGGAAGAGGTAACTCTCACTTTAATTCCATATAACGACCATGGCAATCCCCAGATCTGAACTGAACACTCTTATAATACCAACGCCTATCGAGCTTAACCAGTGTGAAAGAACGGTAACAGAGGTACCCTTGCTTTCCTCTCAGGGTGAGAGGTCTTACCTACAGGAGTAGCCGTCGTTATGACCACTGTGGAGATAAACCGCATTCTTGTAGTCCTTGACGTGGGTCTCTAGATTTAGACCTATATATCATGGTTGGTTGCCGTTTGAAGTGCTGAGGGAGATAGTGGTTGTTGTACCTCACATCATTCTCATGGAAAACAAATATATTTATACCCCTGCAGTAAAAGAAAACCTAAATTTCCCACCCTGCTGATGCTCAACAAATCTGTGCAGCACTGAAAGATCTGGAAGTCAGATTACCAGATCGAGAGTTATAGCAAAGAAGGCAGGAGTCCGTGATATCGAACCTGGACCCATGAAGGGCTAAACAGATCTGGTCTCCTGAAGCATGATTGCTTCAGTGGATAAAAGAAGAAGTGTTCCGCCAACTTCAAGGAGTGGAAAACCGCGGACTTCACGAGGCGCAGTGTGTGCCTCTTTTTCGAGCTGAAAATTGAGATTTAAGCCTTAAAGCTCATGAAGTACGAGAAGACCAATTCTGAACTGAAGTTTAAATACCTCCCAAAGAAGCTGGGTATGGACCGGGCTACTGAATTTGCCTCCTGTCCTTCTGGAGTCCACGATGCACCTTATGGAGATCTGACTGGCGTCCCTGGAGTTTTACGCCCCTCTGTTATTGCTGTGGAGGTGACCCCAGAAACCAAAGACGAAAACGTCAAATTTGTCAGAAAAACCCATCCTGACACAGCAAGGAAGAGTACCAAAATTCTAGGTAGAACTATGGTTTCAACTTTCAACAGTGAGGGAAACTGTAGTCCTCCTGGTTAGCGACACCCTGTAGGGGGGCAAACCGGCCAGTGTTTCATGCATCTGCATAGAGAAATTTCTTTTATGTCCTTCTCCGGTGCCAGAATTAAAAGATTTTAGAAAAGATCAGTTCTCTCGCTATGAACAACATAACACTCTGATAGTTTTTGTAGGAAGAAATTTCCTGCTCATCAATAACAGAAGAAGTGGTCAAACGTTAAAATCAGTCGAGGACTATAAACGGCTCTTCAAAACTAGCAAGACCAATGTAAACTTGAACATCATTGTATGCCTCAAATCTAGGAAGTATGCAACAGGAGAGCATTACATTTAAACTCTGTCCACAAGAACGACCTCTACTTCAAAAACTGCAGGACTTCTCTCTCTGGCAAGGAAAGCAATTTATTCGACAAGCAACTGCTTTCAAGTTGTTCACGTCACTGAAATCGGATTGCAATGTCTCTAGGAATAAATATTCTTCAAGGAGAAGAAGGAAGAACAAAAGGACAGCTCAGCATCAAAGGGAGGTTCAACACGCAACAGTCAATACTTGCGTTGGTCCGCTAACGTCTGGAAGTGAAGCCTAGATGTCTGGACATGCTAAGAGGAACCGTAGTCAGACAGTGACCCATGAATACGTTTTTGCTAAAAGTTTCTGGTGGAACGTTTGCCTTGATCCTCCAGACCCTGCACTAGGCCTTGGTGACCCAAGAGATCCTTCGGAGCTAGAAGAGTCTGGCCCTGACTCTAGTTCAGGAGGGACCGCAGACTTTGAGTGTCAGGGAATCGTGCAGGTATCTGGAGGCCTTCGCGAGATACCCGGATGATACTTTTAAATGCTTGTTCTATCAGGAATAAGATGAACGAGTTTAGTTGAATGGTGGCTGTTGGTTCGTACGACGTCATCTGCATCACAGAGACCTGGCTGACCTTGAGGACGAGTATCACATGACTGCGACACAAGATGTTCCACCGAGACAGTGCTGATAGATCAGGTTGGGAGTGATACTCTACGCATACAGTCACCTCTTTCAAGAACACAAATCTATTCACTCACTACAAGAGATGGTGGGGATTGAGGTAAGGTCAGGCGTTTCATTACACCTGTAATTGCTCTACAGACCACCACACCAACCTTTAGTCAATGATCTAAATCTCTACCCTGCTCTGACAGATCTCCTGTAGGAGTTTCACTTTAACTGTAGGGTGGACAGGAGTATGTGAATCTCAGATGGTGAAGGGGGAGAGTGATCGAGCTTACAATCTACAATTTCCTTACCTGGATAGTGGAGACTCCCACTAGAGTGGTAACACGCTGGACCTGGTATTCGTTACCGATGCAGATCTCGTTTCTGAAGTCTCAGTTGGTGAATGCTTAGGTACCAGTAATCACTGTGCCGTATCCTGCAGAGGGAAGATCAAGGTGGAGCAAAAGTAGATCCCTCAGAGGAGCTCACTGTACCTGATAAGAGCAGATTACATGAATGGCAGTGGACCTCTCTCTCCCACTAGTGTATACTAAGACTCCATTTCTCATTCATAATATATGTAAGAAGTTAACTGTATCGGTATTAATAATATTTTGTTTTCATAGTTAAGTATTTGGTTGCAGAAGAATGAGATTCAAAGAAAAACTTTACTTGGTATGAAAATCTTGTGGGGCATCAGAAAATTATATGGGGAACTCATATAATCTTCTATGATCTCCCATAACTTTCTTTCCATAACACTAAATTATATTTGAAGATACTGGTTGAGTTTGACGAAGTGATTGCAGTGTGTACGGGGTATTTATAAGTGATAATTCAAACAACTTTACTTGTGTAGGTGTGATTTGAATATGTTTTGGTTATTAACAGAGTGATTCACCTTCTGTTGTGATTGGTGATCCACTTTCTGTTGTGATTGGTAATTCATTTTCTCTTGTTATTCACCTTCTGCTGTTATTCACCTTCTGCTGTTATTCACCTTCTGCTGTTATTCACCTTCTGTTGTTATTCACCTTCTGCTGTTATTCACCTTCAGTTGTTATTCACCTTCTGTTGTTATTCACCTTCTGCTGTTATTCACCTTCAGCTGTTATTCACCTTCTGCTGTTATTCACCTTCAGTTGTTATTCACCTTCTGCTGTTATTCACCTTCTGTTGTTATTCACCTTCAGCTGTTATTCACCTTCAGCTGTTATTCACCTTCAGTTGTTATTCACCTTCAGCTGTTATTCACCTTCAGTTGTTATTCACCTTCAGCTGTTATTCACCTTCAGCTGTTATTCACCTTCAGCTGTTATTCACCTTCTGCTGTTATTCAACTTCAGCTGTTATTCACCTTCTGCTGTTATTCAACTTCAGTTGTTATTCACCTTATCTCCACCTTAGAAACGTACTCTCTCTCTCTCTCTCTCAAAGCATCCATTAGTGGTGGCTATTTTAGCTGAGTGGCCAATGGAGGGGCGGTGGAGGGGGTAGGTCTCCCCCCTCCCCCCTCCACATGTAGGGGGGGGGGGGGTATTTACGATCTGTCGTGTAGATACTGAAACTATGGCTTAAAATCATTCAAATAATCAGTAACATTATTCATGATCATCTTTTTGCATTTAATATTTTTATTTTAACTAAATCGCTAAATGCTTTCCCAAATGTTCATGACTTACATTCAGTGTCAAAACTGTTTTAGAAAATGTTCCTATGGTCCTTATTTGAATCTGTGTACATGTTTCACCGCTCACAATCAGGTAAATTCGTAACCCACTCGTCCGAGCAATAATTTAAATAAAGAGGGCAGATAATTTCTGAATGGACATCATAAGTTGCAATAATTTTGTCAGATGTCCGACAATAAGTTGCGTACTTAGGCTATCGCCGTAACAATCGGCTGCCGTAACGCGACGCCTTGGAAGTTATGTAGCGCTATCGGTGTTTATACTTATCGTAGTGAATATTATTCACGGTGTCTTGACCAGAGAGGCCTCGTCATCTCACGGCCTATTACGCCCAGAAAAGAACCACTTACGGCGTATGCGTCAGACGGCGTAAGCTAGATAGTTTCCGGGCTGGGAGTGCTTGGCCCATGTCTCTTATTTATGCTTCAACTCGGAGAAATTTGCCTTAAAAAGTGTTAATGCTAAAAAAACTTTGGAAAGCCGTTTTTAAAGGAACAAAATAATTTGATAAAACGTCAACAATTATTTTTGTAAATGTTAATTATACTTTTTATAAAATATATTTTTAGAAACTTTTTTAAAATCTTTTTTTTAAATGGCTTCAAAACCCGCAATTTAATTTTTGAAAATAGGAAGTTCTGAAATCACTTTGCGTATCTATTTAGTTTGCAGTACTCTCAATAAATGAGGTATGGTAGAGGAATTTTGTTACTTGTAAAATATTCTATGTATTTTAGTACACAACCAGCAAATGTATATCTATACATTAAAAATTCCATTTATTAATACGATAGGTTTTGTGTGAGTGTGTGTCACTTACTATCCAGTGATGAGTGATGTGTAAGTGTATGTGGGGGAAATGAAGGTGGAGGAGGTGAAGGTGGAGGAGGTGAAGGTGGAGGATGTGAAGGTGGGGGGAGTGTTAGTGGGGGAAAAGGGAGAGGGGGAAGTGAAGATGAGATAGTGTAGGTGGAGGAAGTGAAGATTTGGAAGTGGTGGTGGTGGTGGTGGGAGTGTAGGTAAACTTGGAGCTAAAATATAACTTAGTTTAGGTAAAAGGTTGTATGGTGATAATATTCAATGGATGAAATAAACTGTAGCTACTTCATAAATTTATTACATTGAAGTTTCTCTCCATAATTAAACTGTTTGACCGACTGACACGTTAAGTATGTTGATGAGACCAAAACTAAAACCTATTCGTTGATTTCCCAATTGCGAGGAATTTCCACGAGGTCCAGTTAGTATAAAATTAGTTGACTGTGCATAGAATATATTTTCCTTAAAAATCACATACATTAGGTAATACCATGAAACACACACACACTCACACTCTGTGACACCTACACACAGAGTGTGTGACGTACACTGGACCGGTTGAGCGACTGCTTTGTCCTAACTTTTGTTGGCATTTTCTGTGAGGTAAATTCTGCGCGATTACCAGAGCAAGAAATGAAAGTTGAGGGGGGCTACTTCCAACCAAACTTTGAACATTTAATTACATGTAATCAAGTGAAAGAAAGACAGAAATTCAATTAGACATCCACCGGTATTGGATAGAGGGGTACTGGTATTATACTGGTAGTCTGGTATTGATTTTTAGAGTGGTTTATTTGTATTGGTATCAAAACATTTTTTTTAATTATCGGTTCATTTGCTTTAAATTTTCTAAGGAAATATTATGTACCTAATTTAAGGATTACATTTCATCATTAATAATTTTTTGCGTAATTCATGATTGGTAGCTATTTTTATTTATTATACGTACATTGTACAAGTTATTGATCTAATTTCTACTTTATACAATACTAGTGTACTTCCCGTTAAGAATGATGGGTTTTCATCAATAATTATATTGGTGTATTTTTAACAATCCACACATGGTGCTTATCTTCTTATTTAGTTATTTACTGTTCATTGAATATTACATTATACCCCGCATTGTTTATATTCATTTTTGATTTTTTTTCAGCATAAACTGATATAGATAGAACAGTGATGAAGATTTAATAGAAGCGTAAGAGAATAATATCCAACATTCAATTATCTAGAATTACTTTATCACTGGAAATGGGTCACTGTAGAGATTCGTTAATTATGACAGTTACCCCTGAAGAAAATTTTCTACGTTTTCTATGGTTTTATTCAAAGTCTACGGAGAATAAGAAGAATATTTCAGTTACTTTTCTATATCAAAATTAATGAAATTTGTGATTTTAAATGAACATTGAATAAGAAAGTAATAAAATTTGGTTATTTAGTGAATTAAAAAAACATAAAAAATATATTTTTTTTCAATTTAAATAAATTTGATAATGTTATTGGTGGTAATATATATCATTATATGTAGAAATGTAAATTTAAAAATAATTTTCATTTCTATAGATAGACATATTTTTTTCGTAGCCTATAATAATATTAACTACAACAATTTCCTCTTATTATTTTAAAATAGTTTTATTGAATTTTTTTATCAATAAATAGGATACAAAATTATTCATTTGATTTTCTTTGAGATAAATAATTTAAAAAGTTCAAAATTGGATAAATACCTAGTTCACATCCCTATTTCATTTAGGTATCATGGACACCATAATAGAAAGTGAAATGTTGAATAATAATTTCGATATTTCTTCTTATATGGTCGACAATGTGGAACCGTTCGATAACTCAGAACCCACCCAATTTCTCTCTATTTCTATTTCCCATCATTCTATTATTTTTTTCATTTCTTGCGCTGTTTGACGTAGAGATGTTGGGTCGTAAATTGCAGTTGTCTGCAACTGAGAAGTGCTCTTAATTATGTTTTAGTTACTTGCGTGTTTTACTTAACGTTCATTTCCGTGTGTCAGCGAAACTGAAATTAGTAATTAAAAGTTGTAATTAGACTTCCAAACGCTCCGTCTTTTTCCTCCTTCTTGCGGGAGGCTTTTTTTCCACCAGTTGTTCCCCTTGCTCTGCTCCACCTAGAAACTATGTCTTTTTTACCTTGGAACTATGTCTCTATTTCTTACCTTGAAACTATGTATATATTTTTTACCTAGAAACTATGTATGTATTTTTTACCTAGAAACTATGTATTATTTTTCACCTAGAAACTATGTCTTTATTTTTTACCTAGAAACTATGTATTTATTTTTACCTAGAAACTATGTATGTATTTTTTACCTAGAAACTATGTATTATTTTTCACCTAGAAACTATGTCTTTATTTTTTACCTAGAAACTATGTATTTATTTTTTACCTAGAAACTATGTATTTATTTTTTACCTAGAAACTATGTCATTATTTTTTACCTAGAAACTATGTATTTATTTTCTACCTAGAATCTATGTCTTTATTTTTTTACCTAGAAACTATGTATGTATTTTTCACCTAGAAACTATGTATTTATTTTTACCTAGAAACTATGTATTTATTTTTTACCTAGAAACTATGTATTTATTTTTACCTAGAAACTGTGTATTTATTTTTTACCTAGAAACTATGTATTTATTTTTTACCTAGAAACTATGTATTGATTTTTTACCTAGAAACTATGTCTTTATTTTTTACCTAGAAACTATGTATTTATTTTTTACCTAGAAACTATGTCTTTATTTTTTACCTAGAAACTATGTCTTTATTTTTTACCTAGAAACTATGTCTTTATTTTTTACCTAGAAACTATGTATTTATTTTTTACCTAGAAACTATGTATTTATTTTTTACCTAGAAACTATGTCTTTATTTTTTACCTAGAAACTATGTATTTATATTTTACCTAGAAACTATGTCTTTATTTTTACCTAGAAACTATGTATTTATTTTTTACCTAGAAAATATGTATTTATTTTTTACCTAGAAACTATGTCTTTATTTTTTACCTAGAAACTATGTATTTATTTTTTACCTAGAAACTATGTCTTTATTTTTACCTAGAAACTATGTATTTATTTTTTACCTAGAAAATATGTATTTATTTTTTACCTAGAAACTATGTCTTTATTTTTTACCTAGAAACTATGTATTTATTTTTTACCTAGAAACTATGTCTTTATTTTTACCTAGAAACTATGTATTTATTTTTTACCTAGAAACTATGTATATATTTTTTACCTAGAAACTATGTCTTTATTTTTTACCTAGAAACTATGTATTAATTTTTCACCTAGAAACTATGTATTGATTTTTCACCTAGAAACTATGTCTTTATTTTTTACCTAGAAACTATGTATTATTTTTTACCTAGAAACTATGTCTTTAATTTTACCTAGAATCTATGTCTTTAATTTTACCTAGAAACTATGTCTTTAATTTTACCTAGAAACTATGTCTTTAATTTTACCTATAAACTATATCTTTATTTTTACCTAGAAACTATGTCTTTATTTTTTACCTAGAAATTATGTCTTTATTTTTCACCTAGAATCTATGTCTGTATCTTTTACCTAGAAACTATGTATTTATTTTTCACCTAGAAACTATGTCTTTATTTTTACCTAGAAACTATGTATTATTTTTACATAAAACAATGTACCGTGGCTTATGTATATATTTATTACCTAGTTACTATGTGATTCTTTGTTTTTTCCTAGATACACAAGGATATTAGCGTATATCAATTATATTATTTATATTTTGCATAAATATTTCATTATAATATATATACATTGTTAAAGAAAATGATTATAACGTAAAAAAAAAAATTTCTATATAAATTCTTTTCCTGAATGATTATAAAACTTTCTGGTTTATTAATTTGAATTTTAATATCATAATTATTCGGTCTGTACACATATATTTAAATAACAACAATTAAAAATATTTTATATTATTTAATAAATTTGATCATATACATACAAAACCTATTAAAATTAAAGTACCCTATTTATCCTAATTTTCCCCTAGATATCAGCTAACCTCTAGCCTTTTCCCCCAGATTTTCCCCTAGCCGATTTATCCGTGGCAGAACAAGAAAGTTTCAATTCGTCTCAGCCATCAGCAGAAGCTTTTGACTACCCAGGCAGAAAAGAGGGGGCGGAGCTACGGTAGTGAGTAATACACAGAAAAAGTGATAAATAGACAGAAGGGTGAGTTACGAATTATTGGACAACTACATACTTAAAAATAAATAATAATTTTTAAATGACTCATTTTAATTATTTAAATCATTAATTCTACTTCTCACTATCAGCACTAATTCTACTTCTCACTATCAGCACTAATTCTACTTATGACTATCAGCACTAATTCTACTTCTCACTATCAGCACTAATTCTACTTCTCACTATCAGCACTAATTCTACTTCTCACTATCAGCACTAATTCTACTTCTCACTATCAGCACTAATTCTACTTCTCACTATCAGCACTAATTCAGCAGTGTTACTATCCTAACTATAACTGCCCTCTACGCCAATCAAGTAATGGCTATACTGATGTGCCATTAAAATCGACTCTATCTTATTTATGCTGTGTAATAAATAAATTAAATGGTGCCTTATTACTAAGGGCTCACAGTCATGGTATTATCAGAGTAATTAAATACTATGCTCATGATTAGGGCTGGGACAATATGCTTTTAAAATCATAGATCCTGAGAATGTTATAGACGGAGAGAATTAAAGAGTATTGAATGGTTCTACATCAGCGGTATATAGTATTCGATACCATTTCATTTAGTCTGTGATATTTGGATCCATGATTTATAAAGCATATTGTCACAACCCTACTGATGATAGTTATTGATATGGGGCAATTACTGCTTCACCGGACATACGAAAAACAATTTTAGATGAAAAAATTGTTTGTTCAATTTTGATTTTAGGGTTTATACAATTGAATGATTTTAATGAATGATTTAAATGAATGATTTTATTGAATGATTTTAATGAATTATTTTAATGAATTATTTTAATGAATGATTTTAATGAATGATTTTAATGAATGAATTTAATGAATGATTTTAATGAATGAATTTAATGAATGAATTTAATGAATGATTTCAATGAATGATTTTAATGAATGAATTTAATAAATGAATTTAATGAATGATTTCAATGAATGATTTTAAAGTTACAGCCATGCCCAGGCAAGAAAGATTTATTCCTGGGATTATTCCCTTAGTATCCCAGGAATAATTCCTTCTAGCCTGGATTGGTAGGTTCTTATAAAAATTACAAAAATTCGGTAGCAAAAATCGAATTATTATTCGCATTTAAAAGAATTATTTTATATATTAAATGATAGAAAACTGAATTGAAAGTTTGCATTGAACATACAACTATATTGGTCATTAAATTCATTGTCAGGTCGAGGTTTTTCACTCCTTCTTCCTGATGATGAATAGACATCTTTCCATTCGAAAGCTTGAAACCGTAAAAACCTTCAATGTTCAAATTTGAAAACCATCTTTTAAAATATGAACTTTCGTTGAGTTTGAATCTTTTCAATCAGAAGTATTTTCAAATTACAACAGTTCACATGAATAGGTACTATTAAAGAAAAGCGTCTTTTGCAAATATCTTAAACACAGTTTTCTAATTTTCTATTATTTTAAAATCTTACAAATTTCTCCTCGTGTACCCAGACCAATTTTAGAATATCTACAAACATTACGATAAGTAAAGTATCTTTTTGGAAATGTGATATTAGTAAACTGTTCAAAAACCATAACGACTACACTTTTCTCTGTCTGTACCTCTCGATGTCTGTACCTCTCGATGTCTGTACCTCTCGATGTCTGTACCTCTCGATGTCTGTACCTCTCGATGTCTGTACCTCTCGATGTCTGTACCTCTCGATGTCTGTACCTCTCGATGTCTGTACCTCTCGATGTCTGTACCTCTCGATGTCTGTACCTCTCGATGTCTGTACCAAATCAGTTCACATTATTCAGCTAAAACTGACCACCTGGCCTCTTAATTAGTGTTTTACCTGCATTGAGTCGTGACTGCAAACCAAAATGATGTTGAAATGATTTGACGTTAGTGATGGCGTCAGTAAAACTAAGCAGGGTTTGGTAGAATAATGAACTATAAACCAAAGACAATGGGGAAGTTTTTTAACATGTTCAATGTGATGGTTAGCGAAATATGGACTTAATTATTATTAAGGTTTGAATTCAAGATCCTATCTAATTTAATCCTATCTAAATTTTTTTCGGATGCTCTAAGTTATTGGATGGTCCCACACTTTCGATCAAATAAGAAAATGAATGTACTATTATTTATCTCTTTACTTTTTAATGGTATCCATGATACCTGCAGTTAGCAAGGATACCAATTATTATTACAATAAAATTTCAATCTTGGTACCCTAAGTACTTCAATATCCATAGTACCTGCAAGTATCATGGATACCAATTAAAATAATAGTCTAATGATAGTTATTATTTACTATTTTCCTCTATTTTTTACTATTAATTTGGTATCTCTTTAAGATTTCCCACCAAAGCCAATAGCTAATGTGAATACAGGTACCTGTACTTCTATTATTCAAATAACAACATGTAAGTACAGGGGGAGAATGTTGTAAATTGTTTCGGGTTGTTGTTGTTCCCCTAAAACATTGCCCCAGCCTTAGGAGGTCAGACTGTTTCCCCAGGGGAGCCACTCAGGAGCTTGCCCAGCCTCTCCACTCCACCTAAATCTTCATCAGTGGCATTAAGATAATGAAAGCTTTTAGATAATTGGTTTGAGAAAGAGCCTACCTGCTGTATCTGGGGTGTATCTGGGGTGTATCTGGGGTGTATCTGGGGTGTATCTGGGGTGTATCTGGGGTGTATCTGGTGTGTATCTGGGGTGTATCTAGGATGTGTATCTAGGGTGTATCTTTGGTGTATCTTTGGTGTATCTAGGATGTGTATCTAGGGTGTGTATCTAGGGTGTGTATCTGGGGGGTATCTAGGGATCTAGGGTGTATCTGGGGTGTATCTGGGGTGTATCTAGGGTGTGTATCTGGGGTGTATCTGGGGTGTATCTAGGGTGTGTATCTGGGGTGTATCTAGGGTGTATCTGGGGTGTATCTGGGGTGTGTATCTAGGGTGTGTATCTAGGGTGTGTATCTAGGGTGTGTATCTAGGGTGTGTATCTAGGGGGTGTATCTAGGGTGTGTATCTAGGGTGTGTATCTAGGGTGTTTATCTAGGGTGTGTATCTAGGGGATGTATCTAGGGGGTGTATCTAGGATGTTTATAAATGTTTTTTTGTAAAATCAGTATTTATGTATCCACAAGTGTACCTATTACACATCAAAAAGGATGGACTATATTATTATATTATTTTTTAGAAGTATCCAGATAAAATAATCAGGAGTTTTTTTATCTTTATATTTTTTCCGGATTTTTCCCAGATATCCTGTTTCTTGGATTTTCTGTTTCTTTGATTTTCTGTTTCTTTGATTTTCTGTTTCTTTGATTTTCTGTTTCTTGGATTTCCTGTTTCTTGGATTTTCTGTTTCTAGGATTTCCTGTTTCTTGGATTTCCTGTTTCTTGGATTTTCTGTTTCTTTGATTTCCTGTTTCTAGGATTGTCTGTTTCTTGGATTTTCTGTTTCTTTGATTTTCTGTTTCTTGGATTTTCTGTTTCTTTGATTTCCTGTTTCTAGGATTTTCTGTTTCTTGGATTTTCTGTTTCTTTGATTTTCTGTTTCTTTGATTTCCTGTTTCTTGGATTTTCTGTTTCTTGGATTTCCTGTTTCTAGGATTTTCTGTTTCTTGGATTTTCAGTTTCTTTGATTTTCTGTTTCTTTGATTTCCTTTTTTTTTTGGATTTTCTGTTTCTTTGATTTTCTGTTTCTTTGATTTCCTGTTTCTTGGATTTTCTGTTTCTTGGATTTCCTGTTTCTTGGATTTCCTGTTTCTTGGATTTTCTGTTTCTTGGATTTCCTGTTTCTTGGATTTTCTGTTTCTTGGATTTCCCGTTTCTTTGATTTTCTGTTTCTTTGATTTTCTGTTTCGTTGATTTCCTGTTTCGTTGATTTCCTGTTCCTTGGATTTCCTGTTTCTTGGATTTTCTGTTTCTTGGATTTTCTGTTTCTAGGATTTCCTGTTTCTTGGATTTCCTGTTTCTTGGATTTTCTGTTTCTTTGATTTCCTGTTTCTAGGATTTCCTGTTTCTAGGATTTTCTGTTTCTTGGATTTTCTGTTTCTTTGATTTTCTGTTTCTTGGATTTTCTGTTTCTTTGATTTTCTGTTTCTTTGATTTCCTGTTTCTAGGATTTTCTGTTTCTTGGATTTTCTGTTTCTTTGATTTTCTGTTTCTTTGATTTCCTGTTTCTTGGATTTTCTGTTTCTTGGATTTCCTGTTTCTAGGATTTTCTGTTTCTTGGATTTTCTGTTTCTTTGATTTTCTGTTTCTTTGATTTCCTGTTTCTTGGATTTTCTGTTTCTTTGATTTTCTGTTTCTTTGATTTCCTGTTTCTTGGATTTTCTGTTTCTTGGATTTCCTGTTTCTTGGATTTCCTGTTTCTTGGATTTTCTGTTTCTTGGATTTCCTGTTTCTTGGATTTTCTGTTTCTTGGATTTCCTGTTTCTTGGATTTTCTGTTTCTTTGATTTTCTGTTTCGTTGATTTCCTGTTCCTTGGATTTCCTGTTTCTTGGATTTTCTGTTTCTTGGATTTTCTGTTTCTTGGATTTCCTGTTTCTTGGATTTTCTGTTTCTAGGATTTTCTGCTTCTTGGATTTTCTGTTTCTAGGATTTTCTGCTTCTTGGATTTTCTGTTTCTAGGATTTTCTGCTTCTTGGATTTTCTGTTTCTAGGATTTTCTGTTTTCCGGACAATAATTTTGATCATGGAATTTTATAACAACTTGAATGTTAAAAAATGACATTTTTACTCCAGCCAACCAACAGACGAATACAAACTTTGTATTGTTATAGGCTGGCTGGTGATAATACGTACTTGCTCTCTAATAAAAAGCCTATTCTGGAACTGGTACTGTATATGTATATAAATATAATAAATCAAATGATTCGTTTTGCTTATTTACAATATATAAAAAAACTTCAAATTTCTATCTTTTAAATTATATGTTATAATCTCACATAAATTGCTTATATTTTGCTATAGATAGTGTGTATTACCCCACAGAAAGAGTATTTTCCTCCCACATAAACTACACCATTTTTCTACAGAAAATTTCCCCCAGAATTATTACCTTCATAGCATTTCTTTAAACTCCTCCTTCCAATCAAGTGCATATGGGACTTTTGACTCAAAAAATAGACACCGCCGGAGGACGTGAGTAGTGTAAAAATGGTGCATTTACGGCCGGCATATTCAAGAGCTAATTAAGATAGCTCCAGTCACTCCTTATTACTGCATTTCCCACCAGGGGAGACGAAAGAAGTCTCTCCGTGAATTCAGTAAGGAAATTAAATCTTTTCGGAGGCTGTCTTGCTTCATTACCATTGTTGCTCTTGTGCCGAAAGTTTTAGAGACTGTTTCCTTTAAGATAATTTGCTGCAGTCGCAACTAATCAACTCTGGGTCTTATTAGTCATCATATTGATGGAGGAGAAGTGACTTTTCTAGCGTAGCATTCGTTAACGGACTCTAAAAAGGTAACTTGATTGCTGCTAATTAAAGGTGTGGGAGAGTATTTTAATTATTTCTCTCTTCACTACGAGGGCTGTTAAAATATAGTAAATATTTTTTCAATTTGTCTTCAATTTTTAAGTCACTTTTTTCTATGTGATCTCATCTATTTCGTTATAAAAATAAAGTTGAACATTTTAGGTATTTAAAGAAAATATTAATTAATGTCTTAAAAAGCAAAGTAGTTCGTCTCTTCATAAAATACAAATAATATTCCACTAGGAATGAACTCTTAATGTGAAGAACATTCATACTATATCTATTTACAGTCAATACAAATAATATTCCACTAAGGATGAACTCTTACGGTGAAGAACATTCATACAATATCTATTTACAGTCAATACAAATAATATTCCACTAGGGATGAACTCTTACGGTGAAGAACATTCATACAATATCTATTTACAGTCAATACAAATAATATTACACTAGGGATGAACTCTTACGGTGAAGAACATTCATACAATATCTATTTACAGTCAATACAAATAATATTCCACTAGGGATGAACTCTTACGGTGAAGAACATTCATACAATATCTATTTACAGTCAATACAAATAATATTACACTAGGGATGAACTCTTACGGTGAAGAACATTCATACAATATCTATTTACAGTCAATACAAATAATATTCCACTAGGGATGAACTCTTACGGTGAAGAACATTCATACAATATCTATTTACAGTCAATACAAATAATATTCCACTAGGGATGAACTCTTACGGTGAAGAACATTCATACAATATCTATTTACAGTAAATACAAATAATATTACACTAGGGATGAACTCTTACGGTGAAGAACATTCATACAATATCTATTTACAGTCAATACAAATAATATTCCACTAGGAATGAACTCTTACGGTGAAGAACATTCATACAATATCTATTTACAGTCAATACAAATAATATTCCACTAGGGATGAACTCTTACGGTGAAGAACATTCTTACAATATCTATTTACAGTCAATACAAATTATTAAAATGTATAAATAATAACGATTATTAGTGTATTTTTTTTATTACTGTTATACGTCTTCATTCTTTTGGTATAATTACAAATGACGAAAAAATAAATGAAAAATAAAATGTTAAACCTTATTCTTTTATTTTTTCCCTAAGTAGTGGGGTTTGACGTCCCTTCACACTGACGTTAATCAGTCGAATTAATTGACTGTTCAGTGGGCCACTGAAATAAATAATTATAATTAATTAGATAATTTATAAATAGATAATTGAGATAATTGGATAAAAGGCAGTAGCCCTCTTTAATGAAGTACGTTACTTTTTAAATTCTAAAAATATTAATATTATCGATATAATTGGCACAGTACTATTTATAAATTAATTATTAGATATTGCTGTGAATTTCTTGGTGAGTATTAAAAAATAAGTTATTATAAAATGATGTAAATACTACATTTGTTGCTATGGATGTAATGTATTCATTTTTAATTCTTTGTTCAATGTGAATACAATTATGCATATATAAATTGTATAAAAAAGATACATATAAACAGATGAGTAATTGAACATATAAACTAAAATTTATTCGAACATGTGGATTAATATTTAGTGAGCATGTGGATGAATAGACAGACGAACCAACAGACGAGCACATGGACGAGCACACAACCGAACACACAGACGAACTTACAGATGAGCACATAGATAAACACACAAACGAGCATACAGACGAACACACTGACGACTACATTGGCGAACACACAGACAAGCACAAAAACGAACACACAGACGAGCACACAAACGAGCACACAGATGAATCTGCAGACGGGCACACAGATGAGCACACAGGCGAGCACACAGACTAATATACATGCAGGCAAGCACGTAGATGACTATACTGACGAACCTACAGGCGAACCTACAGGCGAAGCTACAGACTTACACTCAGACGAGCACGCAGACGAACAATAAAGAATGAGTTGGTGGGTCACAGACTCTATCGTCACAGTTGGCGCTGAAATTAACAAACTTTTCTGATGCACTACTCTACTAATTAGAGATCTACTCATGTGACACCACCCCCCCCCCCCTTTTCTCCCCCCCCCCTCCCCATACACACCTCCCCCAACCTCCACCTCACTTCCCCCATACAACCCCCCAGGGCCCCCACCACTCATAACTTTTTTTTTCATTCTACTGAATAATTAGTGAATGAGATATTATTATTTTATAATTGAAGTAAAATGTTTAAATATGAAATGAATGAGTAAGATTTTATTTTTAGTAAATTCGATTTGAGATTTTTTTTTTATTTTACTGAAGATGAACAAATCAATTCAGAATGTAATTTCAGTTCAAATGATGTTATTTCGTACGAATTAATTCCTAATTCCAGGATATTAAAGTGAAAGTTTTTATTTAGTTTGTATCCATGATACCTGTGGGTATCATGGATACCGATATCATGATCGAAAGTGTGGAAGTGTCTGTTAATTCAGAAATTACCCTATTAGTGGAGTGAGAATTGAAAAATAGTTATAACTATCAAATAATTTCGAATATAATAATTATTTAAGTTTGGAATTTACTTTTCTATTAAAATTTATGAACTGATGGCAATTTCTCGTCAATTCTCAATAAGATTAATTTTTTCTTTATTTTCGTCTAGTTTTTGATGAAGAAAAACTATATGAAAATAACTAGCTTATTGAAGGGAAACAGAGAAAAGGATTCTTGATGTTAGATGGATTCTTGGCCTATTTGTCCTTGTATTCTTTATTTCCATTTTGAATTCTAAAAGTGAATACCTTCTCCAAGAGTAGAAAGAATAGCACTAGAAAGTAAGAAATGGAGTTTGGGAGAAGGCATTAAAAGGTCGTTAGCTTTGTTGGTTTCCGTATGAAAAATTACCGGCAACCAGTCAGACACATGAATAGCCTGATTTGCATCTAAAGAAATATCTTCCATAATAACCTATTTAGAGTTGAGATGAATGGCTTCTACCTAGCATAAATTCACGCGAGTGAAGGTAAAGTTATTTTATTGTTGAAGAAGGTTTCCGATAGATCAAAACAAGATGACCCCTCCCTCAGCCAACATTCTAATGTCGAGGAAGAGCTTCCTAAGTCTCAGTGACAATAAAAGCAAACGCCACTTCGCTTGTAATATAAGAGCCAGTTTGTATTTTATCACAGTGCTCTTTGATGAGATCGACCGGCGCGAGTCGAAGTGGACGAGCGACCGAGCGGGCGAGCGGCCAGCCATCCACCCTTTTGAAATACGAGTAATTTCAGACGTTATAAAATGCTTAGGAATGTATTTTGAGCGAGGCAGGCTTTGCTTACGTTGTCAGTGTACACCTAGAAACGTCATTTGATCTTCTGCAAAAAAAGAAGCCCTGACTTTGTTCAAGAGATTTCGAAAGGGAGACTTACATCTGTGATAGCAAGGCTGCGTTTGCACAGTTGTTTCCAAATCCGAGGGAATGGGTGGGCTCAAGGAAAGCAAATCTGGTGCAAAAAGTCACCGTTGCATTAGGCAAAAGAGGACTAATCAGCAGGAGATTATCCCAGGAGAGGGAATGGTAATTACAGGCACAAATGTGCTCGTATTCATCAGCCACTTTTCTGCTCGCCAATAAGATAAAGCATCTAAAAATGACACGGAATATATAATGGCTGAATTATGTGCGCTGCCGGTTAAAAAGATGGCGTTTGAAATACGGGATGTTTGTCTAGGGAACATTGGGCCAGATTAGGAGTTACTTTTACCAAACTTTAGCCGAATTATCGAGGGAATAGAGAATATTCCTTATTATTTAGTCACATACTTTTGCAATTTGAAATATATAGAGGAAAATAGTGGGAATTATGGGAAAAAAGAGGTTTGGAAAGGATTTTTTAATCCAAATATAATCTCAATTAGAAAATTTATAATCGGGATATTTTCTTTTATATCCAATAACGATAAATATCCGTTGTATTTATCGTAAAACTTCATATTTTCGAATAATATTGTCGGAATGTCCGACGAAAAACGATTACCGTTATTTTAATTTAAGATAAATAACAATTATAATTCGACATACGTATGTATTAGAATAGATATATAATAATTTATTAAAAAATGATCTTTTCATTAATCGATTAAAATCCTCGATCAAAAAAACAACGATTGGTGATAATGATTTTCCAAATAGAATAGGTATTAATTTGTATTATTATTATTAACTATTATTATTTTGTACTTAAATCAGCAAAACTACCCATATTGCACATTATGTTCAGCCCATTACACATCATTCAGCCCAGACATCGAAATAGACGTCGCTGCCTAAATCATCGGTAGGTAGGTAGGTAGGTAGGTGATACGGCAGCTGTCATCGAAATTAAAAATCCGTTTCAAGTTAGGCTTCGGAGTTTCCAATTCCAAAATATAGGCTGGTGTTTTTATCTTACGAAGAATTAGCATTTGGCATAGGCTTTTGTTCTGGCGGTACTTGTACCTATGCACCACCTGCAGCCTCAAATGCATAATGAGACACTATGCAGAGTAAGTCTGTTGATGCTAAACCGGTTGCAGTTTCCTGGAACATTTTAAATACTTTTGAACGGATTGACGAGTGACAATTGGTGGCAGGGAAAATATGTGGTACAAGCTGTATAAACTGGTAAGGTGTTCGCCGAGATATATACTGTTTCGGTTTCTGTTCTCTTTGATGTAGAAAGAAATTCAAGATTGGTTGGGAGAATTTTTTAAAATCTGCCATATTCTGCAAACTGGGTAGAAGTTAAGTTAATAGAATTTATCTTTAAAATATAATAAATATTTCTAATTTAATCAGACTGTTTTCGAAATAAACTACAAATTATCTAAATCATAGCACGTTTTCAATAAAAAATCGAACTGTATATTATTAATTTTCCTAATTTAAAAAGATCTTTAATCTGTTTTACTCAAAAAATAAAAGTTTTTAACCCAACCACAATATCCAACTGTAAAAAAAAGATAATACAAATGTTATATTTAACTGCCTGTACATGTAGAATTATCTTCAAGTCGATATCCACATTTTGATATGTTCAAAATGTTCAAAATAATTTGAATGAACTGAGAGTTATACAATAATATATGAATTTATATTTATTACAGATATTCAAGGTTTCCGAGTCAATTTATAGGGATTACAGGCAAGAAAGGCATCAGTCTTCCAAGGTTCAACTCCGAGTCATTAATAAACCTCTTCATTTCTATCATTTGTTAGAATGAGACTGTATAGTGAGACAAATAATGAATGGATATCACCTCTTTTTGTCAGGGGAACTTATCTTTTAACTTTAAATAATTGTTATGTTTTTAGCATTTAATTAAAGAATAAAAATGACGACTTTGATTAGATAATTGTATCTAGGTAGAATGTTCTCTAAATCTTCTATGGCCCCACTATAACTTTCTATTTGGTAAAAGGGTAAGTTCCAAGTTTTCGGACAGTTCCACATTTTTAATAATGTAAGAAAAAACTAACATAGGTAATTTTATTTTTATTCAACTTGGTAACCATGATACTTGCAGGTAACTTGGATATCAAATAAAATTCAAATTTTTAAATGATAATAATTATAAAGTGGAACTGTCCAATAACTTGAAACTTAGCCTGTTTGTCTATTAATCAAGTTCACCTTTTAATTGAATATAAGCAATATAAATACTATCAGCAATGATAGGCTAGTGCCACTGCATCTCCTAAGTAGGTACATTTAGTCCTGCAAATTATAAGTTTGAATTCCGCTGTGCCATCCTTCCGAGTAATAGGATTTCTTTTGATAGCTTGCGATATAGTTTAGGAGTGAGTCGTATAGCTTGGTAGCTTGCGATATAGTTTAGGAGTGAGTCGTATAGCTTGGTAGCTTGCGATATAGTTTAGGAGTGAGTCGTATAGCTTGGTAGCTTGCGATATAGTTTAGGAGTGAGTCGTATAGCTTGGTAGCTTGCGATATAGTTTAGGAGTGAGTCGTATAGCTTGGTAGCTTGCGATATAGTTTAGGAGTGAGTCGTATAGCTTGGTAGCTTGCAATATAGTTTAGGAGTGAGTCGTATAGCTTGTTAGCTTGCGATATAGTTTAGGAGTGAGTCGTATAGCTTGGTAGCTTGCTATATAGTTTAGGAGTGAGTCGCATCGCTTGGTAGCTTGCAATATAGTTTAGGAGTGAGTCGTATAGCTTGGTAGCTTGCTATATAGTTTAGGAGTGAGTCGTATAGCTTGGTAGCTTGCTATATAGTTTAGGAGTGAGTCGTATAGCTTGGTAGCTTGCTATATAGTTTAGGAGTGAGTCGCATCGCTTGGTAGCTTGCTATATACTTTAGGAGTGAGTCGCATCGCTTGGTAGCTTGCAATATAGTTTAGGAGTGAGTCGTATAGCTTGGTAGCTTGCTATATAGTTTAGGAGTGAGTCGCATCGCTTGGTAGCTTGCTATATACTTTAGGAGTGAGTCGCATCGCTTGGTAGCTTGCAATATAGTTTAGGAGTGAGTCGTATAGCTTGGTAGCTTGCTATATAGTTTAGGAGTGAGTCGTATAGCTTGGTAGCTTGCAATATAGTTTAGGAGTGAGTCGCATCGCTTGGTAGCTTGCTATATAGTTTAGGAGTGAGTTGCATCGCTTGGTAGCTTGCTATATAGTTTAGGAGTGAGTCGTATCGCTTATATATTTTGATGGTCGTATTTGACTGTTAATTTTATTGTTCATCTCGTATAAAATATCCATACGGTGATTGGACACCATACGGTGATTGAGTATTTACCATCTATTATCATTTTTAAAACGTTTTTCTCTATTTAAAATATGAAGTGTGTGACATATATCGTCAATCACATTCAATAGGTACTAGCATACCAATGGTTATTTTCACTCCATTTGCTATGCAGAACATGACACCAACAAGCGGACAAACTGGAGGACATATTGTCCTAAACAGGAGGACATATCGTCCCACCAATTGTTAGTGCACAATTTGAAATACTTTTTGTGGCGGACTGAATTGTACGATCCGAACCATTGGGCAACGTTTCTGCCACTTATCTGGCGATATGCAACGGATATCCTCTCTATCATGCCGCAAGACGCGTTTTCCCGATGCAAATGGACATTTCAGGAGCATTGTTCTCGCGCTGCTGTCTGTGTTCGTACAGAACAAAAAAGGTTCCGTTAAATCCAATGACCAGATTTGAAATCTTCAATTGTGACGGTAAGATTGTGGTCGTATGTCGCTCTATTATGCGAGAACCATTGCGACAATTGTTATCACTCTTCCATTACTGCGTGAGGACTATCTGACAATCTTTCTTGATAGGGGACATCAAAACCAGGGATTTAGGGAATCATTGGCCGCATGTGAAGGAAATTTGATTGCAGAAAAAGGATGCTGCAATAACTTGTATATGAGACTGTCATATTTCCATTTAGTGTTTGAGTGGAATGTTAGGAGTATTATTGTTGGGATTTTAATAAATATTAGAAAATTTTATATTAAAATTTTATAGCACGCAATATAAAATGATAAATTTTAATTAAAAACTTTTGCAAAGTAGGGTAAGTGACGAATTATTGATCGATATTGAAAATAAAATTAAATATTAATCATTATATAGTTTTTTCTTATACCTATAACCGATGATGTGAAACCAACCGATAATTCATAACTTGTCCTATATATGTATTATAATATCTCTTTCATCACCAATATTTGATATTTGAATACCTATATTTTATATTTACGCATATTTATATGACAATGTGCTCCAATGACGGTTTTTTGATTGCCTTCAGTTTTGTTTTGCCAGGTTACGACATTATCGCAGTCGCAGTCGACACTTTAGATATCCGGTATGAAACGCACAGAGATCAACTCTGTCCTGAATACGACTGCTGGCACTCGAGGAAGAACTTGTCAACGAAAAATAGGCACTGGAAGTGTATTGTGCGAAATAGGCTTTATTGTAAGATTTACTTGCTTGAAAAAAAGGAGTAGGGTAAGTTACGAATTATCGGTCAGTACTACAACTTCGGACATATAAGAAAAAACAATAAAAAATTGTTATTATTACACAGTGCTATCTAGTAAATCTGCAACCCCCGGTAAGTATTAGATAGCACTGTGAAATAATGACCATTTCTATTTTGTTTTTTTCTTTTTGACCGCAGATGTAGTACTGACCGATGATTCGGAACTTAACCTAGGTAGGTACCTACTGTCAAAGAAAAATGTACCTGTAAGGATTTTAATAACTGTTTACTAATTTCACATCTACAAACAGATACTTTACTAGTTGTAATGCTGGTTAATATATTCCCTAATGCCGAGCGTGCGTTATTTCATCTATTATGAAACCGAGAACTAATAAATGCGTAATGAGGGGGCGTGCACCCCCTCCAACCCGCCAGCCAGGTCATTAAACAATCATGAAGAGCGCAGTACAACAAACTAGCGGATACAACATGTTCATAACGGCCATTTATGTTAACAGTTTCCAAATACTCTTTATTTACATATAAATAAATGACGATTACTTTGAATCTTTCATAATAAATGGCCGATATGTAGTTTGTTGTATCCGCTAGTTTGTTGTACTGCACACTTGATGATTGTTTAAGGACCTGACAGGGGGGGGGGGGTTGGAGGCGGCACGCCCCCCTTTTACACATATATTAGTATTTAATGTAGAAATAAATAAAATGAAGGCTAATATGCATGCTCGGTATTAGGGGGTTGAAGGGCTACAAAACGAACAGCACATTCTCGAGATTGCGCAAATCGGCAAATGGCATGAAACATATTCAGTAACTAATCTATACCAATTTAGATCTCTCTCTGAATAAGCTATTGAATGCCATGCTTGTTAGGGGCTAATTTTTAAGCAGGTGACGCCACGGCAGATCACAGCGGGAGATTCCTGCCGTAATTCGAATGCTTCGTCGCATTCCGCATCGTTTTATCCGCTAAGTGAAATGAGTATCCAAACAAACAATTAAAAGAGAAACTGTTATGCGACATGATGGTAGAAGTGACTTCCTTGTTTGAATATAGCTATAGGGGGGTAGTTGTGGTGGGGCCATAGATGAATAGGAGGGGTAGTTATGGTGGGGCCATAGATGAATAGGAGGGGTAGTTATGGTGGGGCCATAGAAGATTTGCTCCCCTCTTGAAGATTACTTTCAATCGAATAATATTAGTTATATATTTAAAACTGTCAGGGTAAGTTACGAGTTATCGACCAGCTTTACATTTCCGGCCATATAAGCAATAACTGTATATTTTAAGGTAACGAGTTACAGTGTTTAATTATATAGTGTTTTATTATATGATCGAAAATGTGAAACTGTCCGATAACTCGGAACTTACTTACTTCACTTCTTCACATTTTTATCATTTCCTCCATAAGTTTTACATTAACCAATTAAAGTAAATTCCATCTCTTCAAGATAAAGATATTTTCGTTTAAGACTAGGCACTAGCTAAGTAGGTACGGGGGGGGGGAGGTGACTAGAGGGGGTTAAGGAGGGGGAGGGGGTCTGTCTCGGGAAGGGTGTTCGTCAAATGGGCTCAGCAGTGTTTTGGCTTCAGTTAATGGACTTCCAAACTATATTAGCTTTTTAAACAATGACATTTTTACAGCCTTTATCAGTCTCTAAGTACTATCATAGCTATACATGTCAATATATGGCAAGAGTAGCGTTATTTAGTGGGATTTTATTAGCATTTGTGGGAATTTGTCATAATCTGTGGGAATTTGTCATAATTTATGGTGGTAATTTTCATTTATCTATGGCATTTTATCATCATCTATGGGATTTTTTCATCATCTATGGGATTTTATCATAGTCTATGGGATTTTATCATAATCTATGGGATTTTATCATAATCTATGGCATTTTACCATAGTCTATGGGATTTTATCATAATCTATGGGATTTATCATAATCTATGGGATTTATCATAATCTATGGCATTTTACCATAGTCTATGGTATTTTATCATAATCTATGGGATTTTATCATAGTCTATGGGATTTTATCATAATCTATGGGATTTTATCATAATCTATGCCATTTTACCATAGTCCATGGGATTTTATCATAATCTATGGGATTTTATCATAGTCTATGGGATTTTATCATAATCTATGG
>CANNZV010003821.1:0-53512 GCA_947561585.1 Caprella mutica | reverse complement strand
GTACAGTGTACCTAATAGGTAGTACAGTTTAACTATCAAAGTAGGTATCACAGTGTACCTATTGAAGTTCGTAGCACACTGTACCTATTGAAGTAGGTAGCACAGTGTACCTATTGAAGTAGGTAGCACAGATAGTATCACAATGAAGCTATCGGAGTGTGTATCACAATGAAGCTATCGGAGTGGGTATCACAATGAAACTATCGGAGTGGGTATCACAATGAAACTATCGGAGTGGGTATCACAATGAAACTATCGGAGTGGGTATCACAATGAAACTATCGGAGTGGGTATCACAATGAAACTATCGGAGTGGGTATCACAATGAAACTATCGGAGTGGGTATCACAATGAAACTATCGGAGTGGGTATCACAATGATAGTATCATAAAAATACAGATACTTTATCCGATACCGAGAGTATCGGTGCATCTCTCATTATCATTTTTGTTTCACTTCTATATTTTCTTATTGTCTAACGCGCAGTTACGCACCTATTTGAGCTCAAATATTAACTAATCCCTATTAATAGTAGTAAATATTAATTTTCCAAACTATAGCAAAGTAGCCAATCTACATTATTTTCTAATATTTTTTTTGTCAGGTGGGGCCTTGAGGCTCAAGATCGAAGAGGGTGATTGTCCTTTTTTCATTCAATAAATTAAAATAATGAAATTTTGTACATCTAAGAAGATTGTCTAGCTCATTCTGAACAAAAATATTCAATCTTTTTGTTCTAGGACTGATACTAGGAATGTTCTGACCTTTCAAAATGATGAAGGCTTTTCACTAATCACTAATTTATTCTGTTTTCAACAGGCTCATTAATATAAAAAGTGTGATGAGTGATGATGATATATTTGATGTGTGTGAGGATAATGAAACTCAAATAAGAAATAAAGGTTATGAGGCTGGAGAATTGGAAGCACAAAAACTGAGCTACAAATCTGGACACTTAAAAGGTTGGAAACAATCTTTTCACCTATTTCAAGAACTTGGAAGTCTTCGTGGAATAATATCAGTTCTCTTGAATAATTTCAGTGTAGAAACTAGTGGTGAGATAGGTAAAGAAGTAGATATCAGATTAAAGTCTAAAGACTGTCTTGTTTTAAAGAAAATTCTGACGGATATTAACAATACATCTCTTTGGTTAGAGAGAGGCAAGCAATCTGAGGAAGAACTTGCACAACACATAAACAAATTGCATACTAAAACAAGATACATTTTGAAGAAATACAATATACCTAACAGTTTGGACGGCAAAGAAATTGACGCTGAATTCTAGACACTATTGTTTTTAATAAATCTTTTAATTTTATTTATTTGTCATATTGGATATTGCTATCTAGCTACCACAAAAATGCCTAAGAAATTCAAAGGAGAGAACACTAAAGCTTCTTCAGCTCGAGAAAGAAAAGCTGTAAAGGCTAATGAAGAAAGAGCAGCAAGAGAAAAAATGATAGAAGATGCCCAATGGAAAGATGATGACAAAACAATTGCAAAGAAAAATATGCGGAAGGTTAGTATTACATTACATTTTAATGAATTTATATTTCAATTTTTGTTTTTTTTATACTGAGATATATTTGAGTAAATAGATTACTGAAATATATTAGTTAGCTAGCTATTGATTTCTTTCTGTAGAAATTATTTAATATTTCTACTCTTAAGTACATCTTTTCTATATCTTCTAGGAGGAAAAAGATAAAAAAGCACAAGAACTTTTAGAGAAGAAACTTGAAAAGAAGAAACTTTTAGAAGAGGAAGAAGCAGACATCGGCAAATCTAAACCAGCAGTCAAAGTTACCAGATATGATATCAGTGTAAGATTTCCCCCGAAAATGTTAATATTTATAAGCTTTATTGAATAACAAATGTAGTTTATTCAGGGTTGTTAATAAAGGAGTGCATTTCTCAAAAGATAGTGGAAGCCATAACATGGAAATATTAATTAAACAACACTCGTTCTCTTTTGCTAATACAGTAGAGCTCCTCTATAGTGAATGAGTTATAATTTACCCTGTATAGTGATCAAATTTTATTTAGTCTGTCATAAAAGAGCCTTCAGTTTTTTCATCACAGACTAAAGGAAAATGGTTCACAATATGCAATACAGGGTAGCTACTTCCTAACTCATTCACTATAGAGGAGTTATACTTTAGTTAAAATCCACTTTCAAAAGAACATGTAATTCAATAGACTAACTTGATACCTCATAGCATCTTTGTTCCAATACCTAATTTTGTTGCTATCAATCCAGGAAAAGAAGGCAGCTGAACTAGCCCTAGCTGAGAAGGCGGCTGAAGAGGCTGCAATGGCTAAGAAGAACATTAGTCTTCTGGACGGTAGTTTACTCATGGAAAACACAAACAAAATGGAGGACATTGCCTCTGCTTCTGGTGTCGATGACGCCATCAAAGCTTTGTCGTGAGTAATTAGTTATCCACTAATTAAAATACAACACCAGATAAAAGTTTAGTTATAATAAGAGCCAATTCTGTCTGTTGGAGTGAATGCTAATTTCACTACTTAGTTTTCTATTACATTTTCCAAATCTTAAATTTTTTATTGTAGTGCAATGTACACCTAGAAAATATCTACCAACATTGCTGCAATTGGCTAGTGTCTTTCAGTTAATGTAAAACTGTGAATAAAAACTGATCCCCTTTTTCTGACAGTATAGAGTTTGTGTCAATTTAACATGTTTTTCTTATAACTTTCAGAGTTGAATCCAGTACTCCAGTTATGAAGAACGGGAGAGTGCGCGTGAATATGGCTGCCGCCTACAAGAAGTTTGAAGCCAACAGGTTGCCATCCATGAAAAAGGAAAATCCAACCCTCAAACAGACTCAGTTAATACAAAGAATAAAGAAAGAGTGGCAGAAAAGTCCGGAGAATCCAATGAATCAGTTGGCATAACATCATTTCAATGTATATACCATTTCCCTAATTTAAGAGCTTCTTTCCACTTGGTTTCAAACTTTTCGGGGTTATGAAATTGTCATAATTTAAAATTGGTTAGTAGGGCAAGTTGTTCAGAGTTATCGAACTGTCTCACGTATTCAATCATATAAGAAAAAAGTAGCCATATAATTTATTATTTTTCAACTTTCTTCTGTCAAACACTTCAATAGCTATTTATTTCCTGGGGTTTGTGGTCATGGAGATCGGTGTGAAGTCACAATTCAGTACTGTTATTTAACCACTATTAAAAAATATTCTGTGTACTTTTAATCCACTTTAAGTAGCTAATATAAAAAAAAGTTGTTATGTAATTATTTGTATGACAATTATTGCGAATTTGTTCAAGGTATCTGTGTTGAGAATTTTATCTTTAATTGAATGTTGCTATTAAAGTTCCAGATATTTCACATGAATAAATTTTAATTGTACATCATGATAAACATAACTTGCAGAATATTGCCATTTTAAATTACTTATTTAGTCACTTGTAAAAAGGTTTTAATTTAAGGCTTATTTTGTAATGTATAAAAGCTATCATCATTTCATCAAAATAGTGTACTTGACTTTCATGATAACAGAATAGGACCTATAATTCAATGCCTAGCTATTAGATAATTTATCTTGATGCTTAATAGTTGTTCACTAATGTTATAGCACTATTAGCTGGAAAGGTAAGAGGTGTAGCTATTCCCCAATGTGGAAAATTGCGATTTAAGATCTAAAAATGAGTTCTATTCAATGAATAAATGTCCATTTAATAAACTTATCTTTAACCTATGCCTAAGACTTAAATTTTTGTTAAGTTTATTACCACTGTATAATTAACGAAGATGAAATTCCTCCAACCAGTCTGTGCTTATGAATGTAATAAGCTACTTCGTGCATGCAGTCACAAGGGAATGTGACGAAAAGGGAACAGAAGAGGAAAATGAAGAGGCGATAATAAATGAAACCTACCTAGCACAAAAATTTAAAACCTTTTAATTGAAGAGCTTAACCCTAGGCGCTGTCTTCTAAGTTTACTAAGCCTTGGTAAAAAAGTCAACCAAATTACAACACGTTCTGGGCACAAGAGACGCCACCCCTTTCAGGATAGAGCCCCATAAGTGTTTTTTTTTATGAAGGATCAGATTATAAATGTTATGGGAGGTATAATATTAATTTATTCAACAATAAACCTATGATCCAGAAATTGATCACTTTCAAAAGAACAATTATTGAAAAGTTAACACAAATTATCGACCTACTCTGTTAAAGTAACGGTGATGAACAAAACACAGCAACATGAAACAATAAATACAGTAACAACACACAAAAGTTGTTAAGAAAAACAACATTGTAGCTATAACAAAACAATTTAAACAACAGGAGATACATTGTAATACTCTACAGTTTTTTCAGGATTTAGAATTTTAACCATTCTATAGTTTACTTCAAAATCTACTTGCTGAGTATCACAATATCTAGTTTTTGATTATGCCTAATCCCATACAAAATAAAGTAATAATCTTAAGAAACTTTTTGAGGGATCCAAGAACCTGAGTTCATCACCTACATATAGTTCCTTAGTTCTTTTAAGAACCAGAACTCATTGTCTACCTATAGTTCTGTTCATGAATTCACTGGACATCATTTCACTTGCGGTGGTTTCGATAAACTCCGAAGAAACCGCACAAGTGCCGTAAGTGGTGGAAGTTAGGGGGGCTATCTCCACTCCCAAATCAGGGCTGATGATCGGTGCGATGGATGTGGTTAGGGGGGATGAGGAGAGGGAGCACTCAGTCATTGAAAACCCGTCCATGGGAGCCGAGAGAGAGGACACGGGGAACGAAGCAGGAGAAGAAACGGGGAATGAAAGGTCATACAACGAAGGGAACTGAGGTAAGTTGTAGGGGGTGGAGGCCGATACGGTGTTGGAAAGTGGGGGCATTTGGGAACTAGTGGGTACAGCAGTTTCAATGGGCTGAGTCTGGTTCAGAGTGTGGATGGATATGGTGTTCTGCTGCACTCCTCCACTTTCGGTAGTTGTGGGTAAATTCAATGTGGGGGGAGACCCAGCAATATTACCCCAGCTGATTGCCAAACCGGGGGGAATGACGTAGTGGGGGGAGATGGGTGAAGCTGCTATCATAGTGGGGAATTGTGGGGACCATATTTGTCCCCAAACAACTGACGGACTGCCGGGTCCACCATGTGTGTTTACTGGGGAGCCAATCAACACCGGGGGAGATTGGTATGGTGGTGGGGGAGTGATGTTCATGATCACCCCACCAGGTTGAGCCATTCCACCAAGATAATCATAGACTGGTTGAGCACCATGTTGATTAGGAACTGGTATTGAACCATTTGGTGATGACTGATCTACAAAACCATTCTCTCTGAACTGATCGGTGGACATTTTACGAGATCTGGAGAAAGATTTTCGATAAAGGTTCGGTTGGTCTCTTCTACAGGATTCTCTGAAAGAATCCCTGCAGGATTCCCTTGCTCTGAAGCTTTTCACAGGAGGCACATCATAAATACCTTGCTGCTCATCATTCATAAGTTTTTGCTCATTATTATCATTCATAGGTTTTAATTCATAAGGTCTCATATCTAGCAAACCGTTAATGTTTCCATTAATGCAATACGGATTGTCAATGTCATCCATCAAAACATCATTGTGAAATGTGCCATCAGGATTTAATTCCTTAGTTGAAGAAAAATCTTGAGGAGGGAAATCCATTTCGTAGTTATCAAAATCCTCCTTAATCTCAGAGTGATAATTTTCAAAGTTCTCAGCTGATTTGTTTCGTGAAGGATATTGTTTATTTCTACTCTGATGCCATCGCGAGTTTTTGAAAGAGTTCCAGTGGTCATTAGCGTCTTTAGTCTCGTTATTGTAGTTCATTTTACGGCAGAGCTTATCAAAACTAGGCATGTATCTATTGTTATACACATGGAAACTTTTAGCCGAAAGACTTTGGCCATACTTTTGGAACCTGTTTTTATTTCCATTATACCTATCCCTACCAGAGAAGTCGTTAGAGGGTCCATGTGGAACCCTTTTCTCAGTTTTGGAATCCAATATAGAAGTGACGGACGTGCAACGAATAGTCTCTACTACTACTTTTGTCTGACTAACCTCATGAGCTTCCTTGAAGCCATTTCTCTTAAACCTTCCCATGTTTCCGCTCTTGACTTTGTCATTCTCGACATTCTTTTTTAGCTTCGTTAGATTCCAATCATACTTACTTTTCAAATCACCATCGAGGTTCATGTCCTTCAAACCATCTACCAGGTTACTCTTTTCCTCTTCATCACTGTCAGTTAGAGCCTTCTGGTCACCAGAGTTCAGTAGAAGGAGTTTTCTGCTGCCTCTTCCTCTCATGTTCACCAGGTCGCACAGAGACTGCATCAGGGATACTATGCTGGCGTATCCTAACTTAGCCGGCTTACATTGAATTCCTGTCAAGTATCACCGATTAAACTATTTTTACATTACATGCATTGGTGTACAATTTATATCGAACAAGTTACGAATTATCGGACGGTTTAACAACTGACACAAAAAAAAAACGGTATAAAAATTTCCAACATTTATTTCAATAGATATCCAGAATACTAATTAAAATGTTTATTATTATATAGTTTTTCTTATGTGTCCAAAAATGTGAAACAGTCCGATAATTTGGAACTTAACTCAATTCATATTTTCTAATACCATCCAACAAAATAAAAATTATATATACTTGAAAGTAGGACGGAATTTAGTTGAATGATGAAATAATTTACACATTTTAAATCGTAAGGTGTGTATTGAAATACTAAAATTTATATAGAGATTTTCTCTGCAAATAATTTTACAGCCGCAATGGCATGATAGAACTGTCTCATATCGAGAAATCCAATGAGATAAATGTTTTACATCTAATAAGATTATTCCAATAAGACCTAGCTAGAGCAGTGGTTCTAGAATTGGGGTGCCCGGCACCCCTTTGGGGCCTGGATTGTTTATAGGGGGTTGCCTGGGATGGCTATTTTATATGTTACTTATAAATTCGGTTTTTGCTGTTGATATCATGCAGAATATACATGAAGTATATTTGCTATTTTCTCCCATCATAGTAACCAAATATATTATAATTGTAGCTTTTCAATCTATTTCAATGCAACAGAATTAATGCTCAGGGGTGCCTGAGAAAAACCAGGGCTGTGAGAGACAAATACATTAAGAACTACTGACCTAGACTGAAGTATTTTATTTTTACATAGAATGTATTTTTGTTAATTTACAGTTTTCACATTTTCACTCACCAAATTTCTCCTTGTAAGCAGATTCAAAGTTCGTGACGAGCATCTTACCACCTGCCTCTTCGAGCACTGTGAGTAAATCTCGAGCAAAGATTTGAACATCGTCCAGTTTGATTGTTGAAGAATCACCAGAATTCTTTGATATCTAAAAGTTTAAAGGAGTTTTACGAGTTATCGGACACTTAAGAAAAAACTAGATAATTATTATTCAATTTCTTTATTTTTCTTACGTGTCAGAAAATGTGGACTGTCCAAAAACTGAACTTTCCCTAACAAAATCGGAGTAAACATTCAATTGATGAAGTGTTTAAGTTCTAAGTATTATAATGGGCTCTAATGAAACTTTGGAATTGTTTTCCTGTACGACAATATATAGAACGAAGAAGCTAATTTAAATAATTAACAGACTAATTCAATATAATCATCACTAAAATGATGAAATTAGACCAAATTCAACATCATTACTCACCGAAAAGTACTGTTCGACGCCTGTGTTGAAGAGAGAAACGTCAGGTTCACTGTTCCATTTCTCCTTGTACAGACGCATCAGCTTTTCTAAGGATGCAGAACAGGTCTTCTCCTTCCAAAGTAATGTTCGAATACGAGACAACTCTTTGAACAGGTATGCTCGGTCAACTAAAGTTACAACTGGAACGACGTTCTTGTCACCATCGCAAGAGACCTTTATAAAGCTGTCCAAACTTTCAAGAAGAGATATCAAATTGGGATGTCCATAGAGTTCCGGACGTAAAGAGTACCCGAAATAGTGTGTGTACACTTTGCTAAGAGAGTCTATCGATAGAGTTTGGCGAGGGGCTCCCTCTATAACCAGTGTGATTTGATTCCCAAGAACTTTGGTTCGCTCTTTTTCCACAAGTTGCACCTGCTTTTCACCATCTTCGTCATCAAAAACCTCCACGATGGTGGATAGAGCTTCAAACAGCTCTATGAGTTTGGTAAAACCATAGTTCGACACTCTGCACTGTCTGCCGAAGTGGTGGTGGTAAGCTGGAATGAACCGGTTGAATTGCATCATACATCTAGGAGAGTGCTTTAACAGTTCTATCACTTCTATGCCGAACTGAGTCGTCCTTTCCATTTCGTCTGGAGTTTGATCTCTCTTTGGAATCTCAAGGATGACATCATCTCCTTCTTTCGTCACTAGAATTGTGGAATCATTTATTTCATCGAGAAGATCATCAGTGTAGCACACTCCGTAGTCTGTAACGTCCCATGGTTTCCCGGTTACTTTTTGATAAGCTGAAGGAAATTCACTCAGCATGATCAATTTAGCTGGCTTCGTTTTCAGCACTCTCGTTAAATCAGACGAAAATCGTTTCATCTGTGCCTTATGAGCAAGAGTAATAGACTTTTTATTTCCATCTCCTAATATCTGCACAATGTGAGGTAGGGCGTCTAACAAGTCAGCGAGCTTTGTGAAACCATAATCAGCTACTCTACATTGACGTCCAAAATGGTGATGGTAGGCAGGAATGAATCGAGAGAATGGCAACCTTGTGTGAGGGAAAGTTTTCAGAAGGTCCACGAGCTCTCTTGAGAAGAGAGTCAACTGTCCAATGAGAGCTGGACTTACATACCGAGATAGTTCTTCCAACTCATCCTGGTACTGAACATTCTCAGACCACTGCAGAAATTTGAACCCATCACCGCTAGTATCGATACTGACGAATGGAAGACATGAAGCTAGATGTTCCAAAGGTACTCCTGAGGTTAACACCTCCTTGGCAGGTTCCAAAGGTACTCCTGAGGTAACCACCTCCTTAATAGGTTCTAAGGGTAATCCTGTGGTTGGAACCTCCTTGATAGGTTCACATTCTGCCGTATAGCAATCTACCAAACTTGCGAGAGGAATTACACCATTGTGTGAATTTAACAACAACGGTAAATTATCGCTAAGTATTCTAAGTGACATGTTCACATTTGGAAGGCACACGTCATTATCCCGTTCTGCCCAGCCAATATTACTGTCAGGTTTTGAAGTATGCTTCGTGCAAAATCTGGAAACTCCGTGAGGGTCATTCCAAAACAAAGATTTTTCATCAAAGTTTTGAAATTCTAGATTTAGGTTCACCATTCTTCCAGTATTATTGTCCGACACAGTTACTATATCTCTCATGTTATACATGTCTGAAACTCCAATGGTCTCGTGGTACCGTTTCTCATACAGCTCTCGGAATTTGAACAAGGGTAGATTCTTACCAGGAACCTCTTGCAGTAGCAAAATAGCTTTAGATCTGAAAGAAATTTAAAGTTAGGGAATTTAACTTTTGACTGAAATAGAATTGGTTTCTCATAATAATGCAGACTGTACCTTTTCGCTGCTGGCGATGGCTGGTTGTGGTTAACATAAGAAATGGCAATCCTTTTATTTCCTATCTTCATTCGGTGCAGCTGAGATATTGCGTATTGAGCATCCTATACAAAAATTTAATAAATGAAATTTTTTCATTCGATGATATATGGCAATTAGAATTCAAAATTTGCTGTATTAAAATAATCATTACCTGTGATGTTGGAACTTTTAAAGAAGCTGCAAGATTTCCATCATTTTGAACAAGCATTGACACATGAAGTACCTGCAAATAACGTCCATATAAGTTAAAAAAGAATATGTAATAAATCTATTAAGAATGTGAAATATTTTTTATAGCTAAAATATATAAAAATTCACGCGACTGCTTACTCCTGAACTGAACTTCAGAAAATATAATAAATTTGGTAAATATAGCTGTAAAATATTAGAAACATTCATGGATGAAGCTGATTATAATATTTAGTAAGATAAATTCATTCAATTCTAATAAGTATAGTTAGCTGATTGTAAATGTAACCTACCATTACGTGTTCTCTGAAGAAGTTGAGAAGTATCTTCTTCATCTCCCGAGCGTCTATGGACTGATCAATGTTTGAAATTTGCAGTTCAACTGGCGCCAACGGTGAACTTGTGTTACACTGCAGACAAACGAAGTTACACACCTAACTAGAGTCTTTCAACTATTTAACACATTGACTACGTTTTGGTATACAATTGTGCCACTATGCACATTACTGATAGACAGAGTGGTACAAATATATATCACTGTGAATATTTTAAACCCGAATTACATTGTGACCACATTTATAATAGGGTTTTTATCATACAGACATGATCACAGAGGTACTCAGCTCCTCTCGCTATCATGGGACCAAGAAAAGTCAGAAACAAATACAGAATCCTTTAATTAATCTTTTAAATTTTAATATACGTAGTCAACGTGCTAAAACAGTCAGCTACAGCTTCTTAGTTGTTCTTATGAATACTTTTAATATAAAAACTTTCTTATGCAATATTTTGTGAAGAGTGACTAAATATAAATATCCCTGAGAGGATTTTCTCACCGAGATAGAGTTACTGTCCATAATGATGCCACTGCTGCGGAGCGAAGGAGATGTAGTGAGGGGGGAGCTGGGGGAGCATTTCACCGAGGAGTTGTGCTGCCACATCAGAGGAGGTCTGAAGAGAGGCAGAGGCGATAAATAGGGCAACAAATTTAGTTTCATAGTAAACTATATCTATCCTCGTCATTTTGACATCTAAATAGCGGAAACTATAACCATCATCTATATTAATAGAGCATGAATTTTAGAGACAGATACTTAAAATAATTATGATTGTATGAATATTTATGCTGATATGAACATTAAGATACCTATTTACAATTATCTAATTAAATTTCTGAATTAGGTAGTAATGAGATGCATCATTTCTTTATAATTATATCAAATTACTAGAGAATTCTTAAAACACTAATAAAAAAAACTTTCAAAACAACTTTTCATACCTTTTACCGAAGTATTCGGGTGGTGGGGGCTGAAGCGTGTCATCATACGGTCCCCTGGTGGAGAGGGACTCATTCTCCGAGTTGGATAACATCATACAATAATAAATAAACAACTAGAGTGAAATATTAAGTGAACCGTAAACCTGAGTAATATAACATCCTTTTCATTTAAGTATAGGGCAATAGAGTTATTGCATTCAATTTAGTATCACTAAGTTATCAAAATTACCTACCTAGGTCCTATATCTTCATTTTAGAAAAAGTTGAGATTATTTTAAACACTATAGGTGAGAATTAAGACACAGGGTTTTAGTAAACCACATATAGGGTGAAGAAGGTAAATTGCGGCACACTAACTATTCTTCGAGACTTCGGCCTCATATACAGAAACCGTTATGCTGGTAGCTTCAAAGCACTGATAAAATTAATAAATTTGTTGAGCTTCTTTTGATATGCAGCATATTGATATAAATAAGGTATGCAGCAGGATTAAAAGACTTTCTGCAGACAAAGGGTCACATTTTCACTTTCTAAGGAATGTGATGAAAAGGGATACACGAGCAGGTGCGGCTGTACTTACTGATGGAAGAGAAAAAATGAAAAAAAAAATGATAGTAAATGGAGCGTACATAACACTAAGCTTGTATTTGAAGACTAGCCTTTAAGATATAATAAAAATAATACATGGTACCTAGCTAAAATAGACTGTGTACCTACCCTACCTTGGGTAAATTCAGAGTTACCTGCAGGTAACATGGATACCAATTAAAATAATAGTTAAATGATATCCATTAAATACCTACTTTTTATATGGTCGAAAATGTGGAACATTCCGATAACTCGGAACTGACCCTATCTGTTATGTATAGAAAAAAGATTACTATTGAAATACTGAGATAATAGAACTTAAAAGAACTAATATCAAAGTGTAGTATAATTGGTCAAAAAACCTACCGTTATTTACTCGCATCAACCTATTTCTAAATTAGCTGCTAGTTACTAACAGTATTTTCAATTTTTTTAGATTGACAAAATAAAGAAACACATTTAGGTAGTAATTAGTTGTAAATGAATACTGAAACTACATTTACAAACTACTCGAAATGAAAATATGGTAGTGTAAATTGAAATGTTAATTACGGCCCTGTTCACTTACTTCACTATATGAAACTTTTCTCAAGAAAGGGTACCTATCGTGCTGAATTGAATATAGGTATTCTAAAATACCAATTATAAAAAGAACCAGTATATAATAGGTTTAATCATCCTTATTCAAATAAAGTACATAACATGAGTAGTTAGGTTATCCTTGTCAAATTTAGATACCTACCTAGGTAGTTAGATGAATATGTAAAGTTTCCATTAGGTAATACACTTTGAATTAAATATTCATTCAATTTAGAACATTTCCTAGCCAAATTCGATTTTAATTTTGGAACACTCATCACTGTTAATTTGATTTCTAAATAGAAACATTGTGAATTCAATTAGGAAAACTATGAATTCCAATTTCAGTTCAAGATTTCGTGAGCTTCGAACATTCACAATTGCACTCGCTATTACACCTCAACTAATAAAAACATTCGGAATTCAAGAGCAGTTAGTTTTGGACCTGCACTTGCTCCAAAACATTTCGAAAAGTGTTGCCTAAAAATCCGAAAACCATTTCTGAATTCTGTTTATAGAAATCTGACAATTCGGATATTGCATATAGGATAAATATTATAATATTCTTTTTTATAAACCATTGTAACTTCGTTATTTTGGAAATACATGTATCAAGTACCTAATTGCTTATCAATATATGGAATAATTAGCTATTAGGTAAACTTTTTTGTAGTTAGGTACCTACTTCGAATAATGATTATACTACGACTACGTACGCCTGTAGGTATATAATATTTAAAGTAGTGAAGGGAGCTATAATTAGTAAATATAGGTACTTACTTCCAACCACAAAAAGACAAAAGTATATCTTATTAAATTGAGTGCATTATAAGTTAACTATACAAAACTACCTAACCAGAACGAACATACCTAGCTATTTAGTTCGGTCGAAATCAATGCAATGGTTAACATTTTAGTCTTTTAATATCCGAGAAAATAAAGCAATGTATTTTTTTAATATACTTTCTTTTAATAGCTACAAAAAACCTCAGTTATTTAAAATCACATCGAAAAAATCATACCAACATTGATTATAGGTTCCATCTTCTTTTTCTCTTATTTTAATAAATGCATAGGTATACATCATTTTTTATATACTGTCCAATATATGTAATGGAATTAATGCTTGTCTGCATCACCATATTGATGAGACCACAATGTCTTAGGACCTAGACTCATTAATAGGTACTAACTTAGGTGATTTATATTCTGGTTCCATTTAACCCTCTCCATAAATAAATGCAATAGGAGGCTACCAACCTGGGTGAAAAATACTTGAATAGCTACTTGCAATCCAGAAATAAACGTAGCATAAAACAACCAATATTCACTCTGAATTGAACTTTAATCTAAAGAAATAGGGAACTACCTATACTAAGTAATTTTCAAATGATCATGAATTCGATTATAGAAAAGAATGAAGGTACTAACTGAACTGTTACTTCGCAATCACAACCTTTGATGGTAATTAAAACATCGTTAAGAATCTTAATTGTCATTCAACAAATTGTATCTTTACTTTTATATTAACTTCCGAGCAATGAATAGTACCCACTTCGAATATATTTGACAGCACAGTGCATTTTGAAACAAAAAAAAAAATTGAGTGATATACCTTATTGTTGTAGAATATCGTGCGGTTCATATTTCAAGTAATCGGATGGTCCACATTCTCAACCTCATGGATACCAATTGAAATGAAATAATGGTTATGAATTTTCTTACATGGTCGAAAACATGCAACAGTCCGATAACTATGAACTTTCTCTAATAGATATTTTTAAGAGCAAACAGATATCTTAAATATAATAACAATTGTGATAATAGGATAAAAATACTAAAGTTTCATTTGAATTTATTTCAGTTACAGGATACTTTCATTGTGTCGACTGTTTTCATAGTTCTATGTAAGAAATAAGAACTAAAATATGCTAAGATACTGAACATAGTTTACAGAATACCAAGAAACTCAAAAAATCTACATGAGAATTACATTGATTAATAAACTAGTTTAATTAAAATGCATAATTACGTTATATTCAAAGAGATTTAGGAGTTTAATTTAATTTAATACCGTCAAACATCAAGTAAACAGGACTTTCGAGGAAAAAAAAAGGCAGAACAATATTTTTTGAACGCAGAAAAGCTACTTGGTGCAGTTTCCTACCAATGAAGAATACAAGCAAGTCAATTAAACGATTTATGTTGAACGTAAAAATTCTGATTTTTCAGTAACAAATAATCAAAAAATGAATAATGTTATTGTAGGGTTAGTTTCGAGTTATCGGACGGTTCCACATTTCCGATCATATAAGAAAAATATATTACACATTTAATCATTATACTTTTTTCTGTATATGATCGTAAATGTGGAACCGTCCGATAACTCTGAACTTGGCCTATGCTTTTAGATTAAAAGAAATCAATGTGTTTATGTTTATAGGATGAGTATTTATTACACAATAGGTTCATTTTTCAGTTTCATTAGTTTATTATCAACTTTTTCTTGATTTCCAATGCAATAATAGTATGAAACTACGTATGGAAATGATGAAAAAGGCCTAAAGTATTACAAAAATGTAATATTTTAACTCAGGATAAACGAGAAGAAAATTGGAATAAATTAGGGATTAAAGATATTTTATTAAATCTAAGAGAGAAGAAAAATACAAGACTTATTTTTCTTAAATTTCATCGAAAAATACGATGATTATTATTATACTCCACAATGCGAGTTCTACAGTTCTATCCAAGTAGCTATGTTTCTAGGTACAACATTGACCCAATGTTGGAGCAACATTGTCCCAATGAACGTTGTCATTTTTGACTCTTCCTTACCATGATAAAAATAAACACAATAACATTCATATGCAAAGAACAGTAACTACAATCATCATATGCAAAACTAACTCACCTTTCGTAACATGTTATATCAGTATGTATTTCAATAATTAAAACCAATAAAAAGTTAGCTTTGCTACTTTGTACTTTCAAGTTACGAATATTTACCACATTACAGATTACACCAGAGTAATTTGAGAGACTTCGTAATCACTACATTTCAGTAAACAGAGAAGAAAACTGGAATTTCTTGAATGCGCAGAACCAGAGATAAATCTATCTTAACTACAAAGAAAATATTAGGTAGCTATTGGGCTTATCGACCATATTGCTAAAATCAAATTAAAAATAATAAATAAAGAAATTAGCTAGCTAATGGAAGTTTGATTCGAATCTTATTGGAGTCAACAAAAAGAAAATCAGTAAAAAGTTAAGAAAAATCAGTCAGAACAGAAACAGGTTCCAAGAGCAGTTGAGTGATGAAGATCATGGATGCAGAAAAGCTATATCACGAAAAGGACACAACTATCATTGCACAGATTTATAAGATCTTAATAATCCAAATTACAACAGTTTGGGTTCATGGAAGGACAAAACTCTTCCTTTAATTGACACTCTTTATTGCTAATAAACAAAATATCAATTATTATGCAAAAATATTTCTAGTTACATGTAAGAGAAAAGAAGAACATTTGTGAAGTGATTTGAACCAATCAAAGATCTGTTAACTCTGACAAAATAGGTTATATTTTACACTATAATGGAATTTAAATTACTAGCTATAAACTTGTACATCCAAATTACTTTGGACATTGTACCATAGAACGGACGGACACAACTAGCCACTACAACAAAACAATGAACAAAAGAATATTCCGAATCATAATCATGATGTCTATTCACAACGACAATGTATATGTTGATTGCTAAATCTTTACACATAAACACTGTAATTGGAAAGACTTTGAATATCATATGATTACAGATTGAATCATCAATATCTTCCATTCAGTAAAAAATTCGATACGGGTAAAAATCGAGATGCGATTTCACCGTGTCGAAACTGAGAATATCGATTAGATGTCATTAATAAATTTAACTTCGTCACAAAAAAACTCACACACACAGATCAGACTAACATTAATAGAAACTTATTTAGGGTGTGGAATAGAATAGATAGGGGAAATTGTTTCAGAATAGAAAATGGTCCCCTAGAGGTCAGAGCAATCAAGTTGCAGCAAAATCACTGCAAAAAAATTTACATAGGCAGACCTTATTTTAAAGACCGAGAGAGGGAATCTGCAACATAAAAGAGTGCATATGGCATTCTACTTAATTCTTAAAATACTTTAATCGGATAAAACCCCGATTGATTGCCACCTGACTTGATTAATAGATAATCAAATTTAGGAATCGAAGCAGCTCTGAAAATAATATCGGAAAAACCTGAACTTCTTTGTATTTACGGTTGATTGGCAGTTCACTCTAATTGATCTTAAACTTATACACATATTTACGAGGCAGCTGTTCCTTCCTTACCACAATGTAGTATTATAAATTAAAAAGAAAATAAACGATACTTCAAAATTCGTAAAATATGAATAATACATCACAAAAGTAAACTGCTGGAATTAAAAGCTCAAATACATTATAAATATTAAAAAAGTATGAGTTTGGCCCAGCAGTTACCTACGTACTTAAAGAGCATTGATAAAAATATTGCTTGATCAAAGCTAGTATCAGCAAATACAAAAATACTCTAACAACTACTTCATCGATATACATCCATAATCCATAGGTCACCATCATAGATATAGATCCATTGGTCACAATCCTCTGTATAGATCCATTGGTCACAATCATCTGTATAGATCCATTGGTCACAATCATCTGTATAGATCCATTGGTCACAATCATCTGTATAGATCCATTAATCAACATAGATCCATTAATCAACATAGATCCATAGGTCACAATCATCGATATACATAAATAGGGGTCACCATCATCGATATACATCCATTGATCACCATCATCGATATACTTATATCATAAAAACATTAAATAACAGCAAAATGCCAATGATTTAAAACTGGAACATCGGAACAGAAAATTTGTCCCACAAATCTACAACATAAATATTAAAGCTCATCAAATGGAGTTCAAAATATTCATGACTCAAATACATGAACTTGCAAGAAAAAATTAGGTTTCACACAAATAAGAATAGTTATAATTGATTAATACAAAAATATTCATATTTCAAAGAAAGAAGCAGTATTTTCACAGAAAAATATATATATTGGATCAAAATAATATTCAAATGCTAATAAAAAGAATTGGGACCTATACTGATTATTTATTACGCCAATTCTCCACCAAAGTTTTCATTGGAAGGTATAAAAATAGAATACTTTGGAAGATTTAAATTGCATCAAATAATCTAAAGAGACTAGAGTAAAGAAATGAGCAATGCATTCTCCCTACTATAATACCAATTGAATAGTAACAAATTATCATCACTTAGAGCAAATTTCATGCGAGTAGAGCATGGATTTGAAGGAGTAGCTAGACCCTGCAAAAATTAATATTACTTACAGTTTAGATTAATAAAAAATATTCACATTTTCAATATGAATAGTTGAGTTACCTAACAATTAACCAACAAAACAAATACAGCGACATAATAGCTTAATCAGCGATTTAGAGAAGTTATGCGACAAAGCTCTTCTCGATAAAAACAACGAAAAACATCACAATTTCTGTTCTGCAGAAAATTCAAAAGCTAGCTAAGAGTCGCACAAGGCTAAGTCGAACATAGATCAGACAGACTATGTACAGCCTGTGACATATTTACTGACTACATCCTTCAGTTATATCGAATACAAGTTCTAACAGCTTAACATAGAAATAACTCTGAAAGCGACAAGTAGCTACTAGATACAATATCATGAGTATCCTCATTTACCTTCATACAGTGACCATATATTTAACAGTAGCCACTTCATTCTATAACATTATCAAGCCAATCACATACATTTTTCCAATATCACTGTAGCCACTCCAATCTACAATATTACCAACCATTCACATACAATGTTCCAATGTCACTGTAGTTATTTTATAGTGCGACACTCCAGTTCCAGCTCTTGTTTCAAATTCGCACAAGGTAAAACTCCACACCTTTTAGGTAGCTAGCTACTCTTAGAAATTATGGAAATAAACCAAGCAACAGGAGAACTGCAATAGCAAGCCAATTCTAATATTTACCTTCGATTCATCCGTCCATATTTTCAACAAAAAACACTTCTTACATAAAAATAATTATACCTAATTCAAAGCTTAGAATAAAAAACAGCATCGCATGATTTGGTTAAATATCTTACCAGTGTTTCCAGTAGGTTCAAAGCGAGATTGGAACTAACAGATTATCTAAATGCATTTAACGTCTCCAATTTTTCAAAGATGAACCATACAGATCGGAGGACTCAACGCAGACTTAAATTAAAAGACTCCATCCTGTTATTTAAACTGACCATCATAGCAATTGAGAGCTAGATTCATGACAAACTTATTCACCACAACACAATTTAACCACATCTAAAAACTCTTAATAGTACGGGAGCATATGCGGATAAACTCAGTTGTGAAAGACAACCACCTTAAATGAAGAGAACGGTTAAAATAGAGCATAATGTTGTGCACAGAAAAAGAAAAGTCTTATAAACTAACAAAAAAACTGATAAAGTATCTTTAATCAAAATTAAATTAAATAAGGTTACTTAAGTAATTATTAACAGGAGTCCTGGATTATCACTAAAATAGACAGGTGTACCTACTGTGAGGAATTGAGCCAAGTCTTCAGGACATCATCATTATCATCAGCATTTAAAATGACTGCTGAAGGCACTTTGATTGGGTAACTCGATCCAGCACCTCGAGACTGTGGTTCTAGTGACAAGAGTTGGTTGGAACCGTTTACTTTGTTTTGGTTTGGACCGTTGTACTGGTTTTTCTGGTGCCTGTTTCCAACATCATTGAAATAGCTAGTGCTGCTGTTGTAACTATTCATCCCATTGGAAGTCGATCCATTGCTGAACAGTTTCCGTGCAGAGTTGTTAAACCGGGAACTTGCGCCATTCTGTGGCGAGCCACGATTTACATAGCCTCCGTTACTATCAGTAACATTTTTAAATTCAGTAAAAGAATCGTTCTTAGTTTTTAAATTAGGAATAAAATTATCATAAGGAGCAGAGTAGCTAAGCTTGTCTCCTCCATTGTAGTAGGACTTCTTTCCATTGGCCGAATAGTGACCACCATTAGTATCGTTTCCATCGTAAGGCTGACCATTGCGATTGTTGTTATACTTGGGGTAGCCATTGGGCGGACCATACAAGTTCTGTTGGAAGTTGTTGTGCTGTGGTCTGTACAGCTGGTGGGGGGATTTGAAAGATGGGCAGATGTTGTCATGGAATTTATCATCAACAGTGCACTCGTGAGAAATTTCTCCAATGTTTTGTGCTTGTCGGAAATTGCTGAGAGTGCAGGCCTGAGTGATTGTACAGCAAATCCTGTGCTGGAAAACATCTTCTCCATCCAAGTACTTCTTTGCCCTTTGTAATGGAAAAGGAAAATAAGATACAACATATCAATTTCAAACTAATTATTTGAATTAGTGAGATACCCTCTTCTTATTATCAACATTTCTGTACTTTTGAATGCACTTTATAGCTACATTTACATGCAGTAAAATGTTAGAATGGTTTCAACATTTAGCAGACAACAGGCAAGGGTATATCGAAGTTACCTTATGGCTGCAGAAGCATCTCTCATGTCAATGAAAGCATGAGGAGCGTACACTTGAAAAACCTTGCCCCCTAGATTCTCACAAAGCATATGAAGTCTATTCTTGAGCTGCTTGTAGTCCATGTTAACGGGAAGCCCATGAATAGCAAGAAACTTAGCCTCGGGGAAATACTCTATCATTGGCCCCATCTGAGAAATAAGGGATTCGAAAGCTCACACAGTTATTCTTCATTCTCTATTTTGAAGAAATGAATGAAATACTTCTCTTGTTATCTACCTAATAAAGAATTAAATTTGTAAACTGAATATCTAAAGTCAGTGAACTGAGTTTACAAATCAATTTAATATATAGTCGGTTAATAGGATCTTAAAAATGTGAAACAGCTGTTAGTAAACAAACAAATATTGAATAACTAGCAATCTAATTATATTTTGCATGTAGCATGCATAAAATTTACCACCACAAAAAGATGTTCTGTTACCAACTATTGTTTCTTGTTAGAAAATAATTTTAGCTAATGCAGTAGTTAGCTACTTAAAATTATAATCAAACAAAAATTGAATAGCTAGTCGAAACAATTTGGAGTTCTTCTTAATAAAATCTATTTTAAAACAATATTAATGCAGAGTTGGTATTGATTGATTCTGCTATCTAATGTATTGAATTGGTTATCTAAAGTTTTGCTTTTATGTTTTGGGATAAATTTGCCAAATCATACATGGAGCTACCAACTTTTTATTTTCTATGTAGCTAAGCGTTGTATTTGTGTCGATATGATTATTATTCCTCATGTAAATGTCTCTTTGTTTGATAAAGTACTTCATTTAGAAAATTTAAATTGACAAATTTTCAATTTGTACATAATAGTTATTAACTAAAAGCGTTGAGGAAATATTTCAATAAAAAGTATCGAGGTAATCATTTAGTTTAATATGAATGCGTTCTCCTATGCACATAAAGCATAGTTCTGCAGACCGTTTCAGTGATTAAAAACATTGATTTTCTTCTTCAAAAGGTAGCCCCGAGAGATAAATAACCTGTAGAAATAGTTTAGCTGTTAGGGCCTAGCTATGTCTTAGCTACTCTAGAATAGCTAATACAACATAACCTAAAATAATGGGTAGTTAACAGTTGTTTGTCGTTTCAATTTTAGCTTTTTCAACTAAAAATCTGAAGAGAAATCAAATGTATAGTTGAAAATGATTAGTGTTAGAATTGGAAAAATCAAATGTTAGAACAAAATTAGAACAGATTAGTAATGAATAATTATTATGTTGATATGTTGAAGATTATGAACAATAAAAGACTAAGTTACTATTGCAATTAAGGCTGAAGAGAGATGGAATCAGTAGCTACTCATTATATTGGCCATTTTTTTAGGTAGCTATCAGCAGATTACCAAGTATCAGTATCAGTAATAATTATGTATAAGTTATATCAGATTAGTAATACAAGTAGCTATCGGTAATAATTATGCTATTAGTACTCGTTATTAGCCAATCTTTAGGTACGAGTATCGTCAGATTAGTAATACAAAGTATCTGTATTCATATTGGTAATAATACTAGTTATATCAGCCATTTTTCAGGTGTACTAAGTATCAGTACAACCCTAATTGCAACAACAGAATACAATCGAACCTCAAAATTCTTTGGCATCACCACAACGGGTCTCATTTGCGCTTCTTCAGTTACGACGCTGAAGTTGTAGTGGAAGTGGGACAGACTCTTCAGCTGACCATTAGTCACATTGTTGTGCAGTAGTATCACATTCATGTGAAGTCTGAGGAAAAGAGAGTATTATCATTATTGAGTAGATTTGTGTCCATGCTGCTTCAAGACTTTCTGTTTCGCACCACACTCTTCGTTGACTCTTAGTTTCGCTCTATATTATTTCATCAAGTATCCACTGCTATGACCATTAGCCAGCGCCTATATATATTTCAAGTTTAGAAGCCTATTGAACTTTTTCGGCTTGTCAGTATCAAATTGCTTGGCTATAGGTATAGCTACAATGATAATTGAAAATAATTACTGGCTATAAATAGAGCTAATAGTTATATACAATTCAAATGGAAGAGAAAAATGAAGGAGTGATAATCAATTCAATAAAAAATCAAAGATATTAGCTACTCTAAAAATGTAGCTAAGTAGAATTAATAATATACTAATAAAAAGAAATACTTGCAATTACAACCAATAAAATCTAGAAAAGAGGTTCCCTTACTTGTGTTTCATGTTGTGCAGCATTGTGGTGAAGTTTGTATCACCTGATATGAGAATACATGTATGACCCGTACTGTGATACTGGCAGTAACGTCCCATCAGATAGACGAGCTTTTCATCAGCAGCATTCTTCTCTCCTTTTGTCACATGAACTATAGTGATCTGAAGTGTGATTAATTTACTTGTTATTATTCACAATAAAACCTAATGTGTATGTATATGATAGTTGGTAAGATGCATTCAATTAAAGGAATGAAAAAAATACCTGAGCTCTTTGTAATTCTCGTACAATCTCTTCCTTCTCTTTATATACATCCATGACTGCGTAAAACTCATATTCCGCATGGGAATCGTAGAATTTCTTCCTAACAACCCGAACAATACTTCCTGCATCCATGTTCCTTGGGACCTGTGAAAAAAATTAACATAAAGAGTACTTGTATATAAAGACAGTGCATTTGAATTTAATTTTTACTTACTTGACAATTTTCAATATCCCAAAAAACAGCAATATGAGGTTTTTCCCCTTCTGGAGCTTTGTGTGGAAGAGTTTCCATAGGAACCAGTGGTCTTATGTTCATATCATCCGAATCTGAAGTTTTGTCTGCCACATCAGAATACTTCTTATTTGAATCATTTTGCATAAGCTTATCCATAATGTTCTTATCAGGTTTGGTCAACCTAGGAAGAATCTCCTTGCCTCCAGGAATAGATGGCAAATTGTGGTCAGGTGTAATTCCTATTTTAGAGCAAAATTCTCCCAAGGGATTTTCACTTTCAAAGCTTGCACTAATATTACGATCATAGTTATCATTGAATCCAATTCTATTGAATGAAGTGGAGTCAGAAGATGCTGTGGAATGATCATATTGAGGTTCAAACCCTTTTGCACTATCACTCTTAAAATTACTGAAGAATTTCTCAAGTTGACCACCAGTTGCAGTTGTAAATTCTTCAGGTGCCACTAGCCTGTTGGTCAAATCTTCACATGTGAGGGGAGTTTGACGTGCTGAACTGTTATTGGAGCCTCTGCAGTCAGAATAGTTATTAGAATCATTGCGTGACAAGTTTCTACTGGCAGGTCTTTGAGGAGTAGTGAAGAACTCTGGAGGTAACAAAGGAGTAGTACGATTTGGCTCACAAACATTCTCAAATAATGACGGAGTAAAATCTGTAGGTTTCAGCAGAGATGCATTGGAAGATATCTCTGGCTTTTCAGGGGTGAGTGTTTTCTCTAAAGTGCCAGCTCTGATGTTATTTAGAGTGATAATATTGAAAGAGTTGCCTAGTACTTCAACCTCTCCCTGCTGTTCACTATTGATGGGTCTGAAAGAGGAGCTAAAATCTTTTCGGCCTAGACCACCAACATTATTTGCTAGACTGAAGTGACTGTTCTTTAATGAAGAAAGATTTTTGCCACAGGAACATTTGGCGTATGTGCAATTGCTCATTGAAAATTTATTACTTATACTAGAATCATCTTCATGACAACTGCATTTGCAGGTGCAAATGTCACTATATTGATCGTTGGAATTGTTATTATACATGTTGTTCATATTGATTTATTGCAGCTCTGAAAACAAATAAAAATATAATTAAGTATTCTTATAAATTATCATTACAGCATTCAAATACAATATTGGTTAAATAATAATTTTGAACAGTTCTCTATAATAAGACATTACATGAAACACAGAAGAAAATCTAAAACAAATTATTTAATTAGGAATCATTTTAAAGAGATATCTTATATGGTTGAAGATGTGAAACCAACTGATAATACAGAACTTACAGTCATACCCTAATTCTATTTTCATAATTTCAATATTTTTTATTACTTGTTTATACCATTTATAAAATATTATATTATAATTATATATGTTTCCTGAGCAATTTCCATGTAAATGCATCATCTAGCAAGCACAATTAGAATTATTGCAAAGGAATTTTTTCAATGGAAATATGAAATATCTTGTTTTATCTATTGAATCATTATGATTATATCATTTCTTAAGACTTTATTTATTTATTATCAATTACATTTTTATAATTACATCATTTCTTAAGACTATTTATTTATTATCAATTACATTTTTATAAAGACTTTTTTTTTGAAAATTGAAGGAAATATTATTTATAATATTTAATAAATCATTAATTCTTAATCTTTCTCCATATTAAAAATCAACTGATATTATAGTGATAAACTTAATTAATAATTTCATATTTCAGTCTGTATTTAGTGCACAGAATTCCACTGACTTTTTTGAAAAGCTGAAAGAATCCAATAACAATTTCAACTAATTTGGCTGATCAACCAACATTTATCAAATTTAGCTGACAAAATTTGATGGTAAAATGAATAAATAGCAAAAATTCAACAGACAAGGCGGTTGCCAATTTATCCACTGAAAATTAATGGTAACATTAAACATAGGAATCCTTAAAGAGGTGGAAAGACATTATGAGATATGGATGAAATACTGTTAGAAAATTTAATTTCTTCTCTAAATGAAAACTGAGAAACCTGGAGTATCGAAGAGTCAAAAGATTATCAAATTAGCTAGAATTCATTTTCACATACCTAATTATTACTTTACAGACACAGTTTGCACCCAGCACAGTCTGCAAAAGGTGCATGAAGTTGTTAAGTTTATCTGGCAATTATAGAGGCCTTGAAATAAGTCTTTTTGAATTATCCGACAACAATTTTCTAATCAATTGCTACGTTTACATGTAATTATTGGAGAGTATTTTGATATTTTAGGCCATTTAGGAGAGAAATTTCCAGAAAAATTAAATATCTGGAGACTGATTGTGCATGCTTTGCAGACTGGTCTACAAACAATAACAGTTTTTGCAGACTGGGAAAATTGAAGGTAACATAGGATTATAGGAATAAATAGCAAAAAATCCATCGACTTGAAAGGGGAACCATGAAATAGTCTGGTTTTACTGCAAACAGAGGGCAAAATTAAAATACAGTATTTCTTGGAAAGCACTTCACCAAATGCTGGTGATGGGACGATTAATCAGAATCAGGAATAGTGATTTTTTTTTTCATTCCTCAAAATGAAATCTTGGAGACAGATTTGCCACACTTTGCAGTCTTGCAGAATGGCTCGATGTCCAGTCTGCAGAAACTGGTAAAGTGTCCATAGAGATCTCTTATTCTGTTTGTAGAAAAATTGATGTATATATAGGGATTAATTCAGAAGTGTTCTTAGCAAAATTAATGTAAATATACTATGTTTCAAAGTGTGGCAAGAAAGTCACCAGTTCGATGATAAAATGGATCAAGGTCAACACATTTAAGATACTTTGAAGAAAAAATAGGACATCCTCGTTTTATCGATTGGTATCCATGATACCTCCAGGTATCATGGATACCAGTCGAAATAACAAGTTAAAATAGGTAGGTAGGTTTATATTTCTATGAACGAAAATGTGGAACCGTACAATAATTCAAACTAGATACCTGCAGGTATCATGGATACCAACTAAAATAAAAATTAAATAATTATCAAAATTCAGTTTTTTCTTATATGACCGACGATGTGGAACTGACCGATAATTCGGAACTTACCCTAAGGCTATATCAACGTAGTATATTGTTTTGATAATTCTCTAGTGCATTGGGTAAGTTCTGAATTATCGAACGGTTCCAAATTTTTGGTCATGTAAGAAAAGAGTATATAGGTAATAATTATTGAACTATATAGTTATCCAAGATACCTGAAGCCTGGTTACTGTATATAACTTGTACCTAAGTGGTAACTGGTACATATAAGGTTAAACTGGTTGTATTTACTTTTATTTTTATCAATCAAAAATGTGGAATTTGCCCATATAACCAAATTGTTAGGTAGCCTATCATCATTATCAGTAAACTTAACTATACATTAGATATCTGAAACTTATATTTAAGAGAGGTTTACCATATATATTACATTCTTAATAATATAATAACACAGATACTGATTTCACATTATATACCTATGTAATTCGTAAATAGCCTCAAAATATGCTGGCAAATTGGCGGGAAAACATGAGAACAAGACCTGATAATTAGAACTTGTTCAGTCACTTCAGTGATGGCATTGTGACGTATATATCATGATGAATGCGATTTGAGCCCTCATAAACCCCCTTCTTTCTATTTCATGATAAATATACCTTTATACTTTAATTACCTAAACTTTTTTTTCCACATCTGCTTTAGTCACTCCTAATTGGTAGCTAGTGAATGAAAATTTAGCTCTGACCATTACATAATTATATACCCGTATGTACATTGTAATACGTGACGTCAACGGCGTCACTGTATGCCTCTCTCTGATTGGTTGATATTTGGCCAATGGTGTTGACGTAGCAGTTAAACATATTCCTATTCAGTGGTCTGTACTCTGTAGTCTGTGGTAGGCTATAATAGTACCAGATATTAGTTTGTCTGAATTAATTTTACGACGATGATTATTGGTTAAAATTATCGAAACGACTAATTATATATTTCTTACGACGATATAAAAATTATACAAAAGAATTAATGACGATCTGCACTACTTTCCTGACTGGCCACCAAATACCAGTTTCTGCCAGTCTGAAAAGAAGGTCACCTCAGACCCAGGATTTTATACAGAAATTGTAATTTGGGTGCAGCTAATAACATGGGAAGATAGGATTTAAATTGGACTCAGGCGCAGGATTAATCCACAAATCCTGCTCTACTTTTCAGACTGGAGTTTCTGCAGACTGGACAGTGGTCCACTCAGGTCCAGACCATCCAGTCACAGTGGACACACAATAGTATCAATATCAACATCCAACTTTGAACTTCCAAGAATCAAGATTCATTTCTCTGAATAAGATTATCTGTTTCCAAAATATGTAATGATGTTATGGTGATACTGTTGAATGTCGAAACGTACCTACCTATCCCTATGAGTTATGACCTATCGGCTAACTGCATCAGCCAGATTGTATTTAGTGGTAAAATCCGCCGACATGTCGGTGGATTTTAGATGTGTGGAGTTTTTATTCCATGCTAATGTCGGCGGAGTTTCAATTATCGATCTAGATATTCATATAAAAGTCGGCGGATATTTGGGGAAAAATTTGAGAGGCAAAAATCGCCTGGCGGCGGCTGACTCCCATCGAATCAGAATGTCCAGACCACAGAGCATTGAATAAGAAGCTCAGATCGAACGTGTACACATGGTGAACTACCTACACAGTTGTAAAATTTCAACCAATCTAGTCCATTGATCGCTGACGTCACTACAAACACTCTCTCGAAAACAGTTTGAGCGTGCATTCTACCTCAGTTCATTATCTTTGCTGGGAGTCATATCTTCCTACCAAATTATGTACACGATTATCTATATTCTATAGCCAGCTACTAAGCAATAATAAACTAATCTTCTTTGCAACAAACACAAATTGACACCATTTCGGTTGTAATACGCATTCAAAATACGGACTCAAACAGAACTGGTGAAACGAAGTCTCTGATTGGCTGAGTGGCTCTAGTTTAAGTGACGTCACTGTAAACGGCACTCAAGAGCAATATAATGGGATCTACATTTCTTCTTCTATTCAGTGTTCTGTGGTCCAGACATCGTTATTACTGTATGGTTAAATATGTACGACAATGGTATTTCATATATCACATATCACCAAAGCTACGGTACGACCGTAAGGTCCGTACCTCATGGTATGTCACGTACTTAATCACATATGTGTATTCCAAAGTTCACCAAACTAGTTAATCATATTTTGGAAGCTTGATTAACTGAATACATAATACATCTAATAAAATATTATGTGTAACTACCCTATAAACAACGTATATCGATTCGATTGCTTGGGATCTCAGATCTCGAACGATGGATTGTTCCATCGAATCGACAGACCGTTGTTTGTAGGGTATAACTCAAACTACTATTTATAGAAAAAAAATTAATAATATATAGGACTTTGACAATATGCTTTTAGAATCATTGATCCTGAAAATATTATTGATGGAAAGAATCGAGCACATTCGATATATAGTATTCGATACTATTTCGTTTCGTCAATGATACTCTTAGGATCTATGATTTTGAAAGCATGTTGCTCTCACATATAATGAATTATCTTTAATTTTTTAAGAGATATTCAGGAAGGTTTACACACTTCTGGAAACTGGAGAAAAGGACACCTAAGCAGCGAAGTTATATAAGCACGTACTGAGAGTCTTAAGGTTCATTATATTGTGGTTGTAAAGAAAACCATTAAGTTACAAATCTATCCTTTTTAAACTATGAGTCCCCATATACTTATAAGTATCATATGTATCGGAAATTTTTTCATACAATAACAAACTATAAAATGACTTATAATTCTTCCAACTTAAACCGACTCACTCGAAAGATTTAGAAAAATCATCATTTCTCGATGAACTGCTAGAAAAGGAATTCTTAGTGGTGAAAAAACTGGAAGAGGGATACTCAATTCAGTGTAAACTGTGTAAAAATTTCTTGGAGAATAATATTAAATTCAAGCATAGAAATTATCCAAGCTTATCAAATGGATTTTCCATATCTGATGAACGGTTTACTCTATTGAATGACGGTAAAAATAATGAATGGTATAAGTTCAAGAGCCAATTAGTGAATCACTTCAAATCAGAGTCAATTTCACTAACTCACACTAAAGCGTTGGCAGAAGAACAAAGTACAAACCGACTTCAGAAGAGGGAACGGAAGGTTATGGATTTGTTAGTATCTCTAACTCTACTTTTGATCCGTAGCAAGACTGCACTTGCACAGTATGAAGATTGTCTTCTCCTCCTTTCTTCCAATGAAGTAGATGTAGGAGACATCTATCATGGACGGTGAGTTATAGCATCTAGATTTATATTATATATATAATTGCTATCTAAGGACAATTGGGTAATTAGTTTCCATCAGCTCATGAATTACTTTCTTTACAGTCATATAGCTACTGCTATTACGAAATCAGCACTGCATGTGGTCACTGAAAAAAATTGCTATCAACGTATCACGATGTCTTCCTTCAACTGGTCTTCCTCCATTTTTCACCGTGATAGCCGATAAGTGTACGATTAACAGGAGAACTAGCCAAGCGATATTGATCGCATTGGTACTGGAGGGTGAGAGGAAAGTGTTCCCTGTTGGTGTGCCTCTTGTTTATACAGGAAAAGAAGGTGGCCGTGCATCAAATCTGGCTGACCAGATACTGGACACCATAAGGGACAACATGAAACTTTCTGATGAAGGCCTTCAAATGATTGGTTGTGAGTATTTGATATCGATTAGTATTTTATAATGGTGTTTTAATATTTACCAATTCCTAAAGAAGTTTTATATGGAGTATTTTACTTGATATAAATGAATCTGAAATTCTGGTGAATCCTAAACATTTCATGAAATTGATTAATTTCTACATGACTTCTTGATGATTCATCAGCTTCTAGCTGAAGTACTGCAATGTTCATTTGAAGCATATCTAATTATTTCAGTCACTCATCTTCTGTTTAATCAGTCAATATAAGACAGAATGTATCATCTGTCTGTATTTTTTTGTCTCTAAATCTAAAATGAAGATCACTACTTTATTTGAATAATTTACATGTACATTAGCCATAGAACCTTCAAGTAGACCTATTAAAGTTCTTTACATAGCTATCAGAAATTCGTTTTCTCGTCAACTTTATTAGATAAATGCAATGAATGAAATTAAAAATACTTATAATTTCTGAGTTAAGGGAAATTTCCATTATTAATATATATAATTTATTTTCACAGGTTGTGCTCTTGTCGGTCAATACATCAATGATCAATTTGTTGATACGTTTCACAACAGTTTTTCAATTAAGGTCCAGCATTGAAAAAATTGCAGTGCCGATCAATTGGGATGCATCTCATTTTCTGAATCTTGCCATAATTGATGTGAGGGACAGTAAGAAGGGTTACAAAGCTGGGCATTGTATGAAGCTATTTGTGTCAAGATCAAATAGCTTTGCTGATGTACTGAAATGGGGCAAGAACTTTGCGATACTGGAGGATGAAACTAAACAAAGAAACTTACCGATGTATTCACCAGTTCATTTCGCTCATCAGAGGTTTGTATGTTTCAAAATTGTATATAGATAAATGCATGAACATATGTTTCGAGAAAAATAGTATTCGCTATGATTAATAACACATACTAGAAATTTATATTCATATAAAATAAATTAATGTTTTCAGGTTCACCAGCAGTTCCATGACACAATGGGAAACTATTTATAAAGGTTTCTCTGGCTTCTGTGCTGCTCTAAAAGAGATTCAAGGAGAGAAGCCTGATCCCAATGAGGAACTTCAGTATCATGTAAGAGGTCAGGATTATATTTTTGATCTGTTGATAATGATTGATATTTTCGGGCCCATCAAAAAATGCATGGAGGCCTTGCAAAGTTCTTCGGTGCCTCAATGGAAAACGGAAAAATATGTCACCAACTTGATAAGTTACCTTGAAGCCATGGACGTGGGAACGTTTCAAAAGACCCCTTTCCTAAGTAAACACCTCGAGGAAGTTCGTTCTATGAGCTTCAATGGTGAGAATTGTGAAATATGTTATTAATGATTTCTGTATCAAACTTTCCTAAAAAATAGTTTTGAAAGTTCATGTCAATAAATATTTCTAATTTTCTTGTTAATTTACTATTAGTTAGTTTCTTTTGATGTAGATTTTAATTGATGTTAATTTTGTCAGTTATTCAATTAGTATTTTCCTATGATGAGTGGATTAATTAATATAATTATGAATGTTATCTTCCGAGTAGAAGTTCCACTTCTTGAGGGATTCATTGCTGAATAACCAACACTGTTGGAGACGGAGATGGACCAGCTTTCTGGGAGTGCTTCAAGAGGTCGGGTTAGACGTATGGTAGAAAAGAAAACTGTTATCAATTGGATGGCAAGAGAAGAAGAAGACGTCATCGCAGAAGCTGATGCTCTACGTATCGAGCTGATCACCTCTCTAAAGGATAGACTGAGACAATGTCTTAACAATGATCTCTTAGGGATGAATTCTCTAGATTTCCACTCTTGGGTCGTCTTGTTATGTGGAAAAAAGAAGTCAAGGGGCTTCCCATATAACAAAACTCAATTTTTCCTGCATGGTGTATCAGAGTTCACCACCTTGGTAATCAGCGCTATAGCTATACCCCGTGTTGCTGCTACTGGTATGAATGCCTCTTTATCCTCAAAATATCTATGCGACTTAAAAACTAGTTTTGTGGAGTGTCTTAGGGGTGGACTCTTCAACTCCGTCGGGAAACACTGGTTTGCCATTGTTGATGGGATTGATGCTGGGAAGATTCTCGACATTTTCATTAAAGAACCGGTTGAGATCTTCAGCATTGAATCTATTGAAAATGGAGAAGATTTCCTTCTTGAATCAGTTTTCAGATTGGAGCTCCTTGACCAACGAGTTTTTAATGTGAAGTTGATAGAGAAACATGTTTTCAAGTCATATTATTGTGAGCATTCTCTGTATGATATGGCTGGTCAAGAGGCATGCATTATTTTGGATTATGCGTGGAGCTTGGGTGGCTCAGAAGCCATGGCAGAGACCTATTTTGGGGTGATGACTGCGCAGCGGAAGGATGGGGGACAACTCCAAGAGAATCTGGAAGCACGAACTACTGTGGACTACTTACTACCACACCCTTCGAACTGTCCAGATACAGGTAAGAAGATATCCAGGCACTACTTAGATGTGAGAAATCACAGAGTACCCGTATTCCATGACAAGCAGGGACGTGCTTCGGTCAAATATACGTTTAGTAAAGTTCTTGACCGAAAAAAAAAACGAAACTGGCAATTTTTCTGCTTTGTTCAAGTAAGAGTAGCTTACTTCTACATATCTATGTGTTCTTTTACTAAGTTTCAATACCTATTTTCTAGTCCAACCTTCATCAAAAGTACAAGTATCTACTTTCTTCCTCAATTTAAGTTAAGATATTAAATTGAAATTAATTTTTTATAGTCATGCCTTTATTGTATTTTGTAATGAGACTCACTCTTGAAATGGTGGTTAAACTCTTATAAACTATATCTATATAACTTGTATTATGTAAGTGTCATTATTTAATTGGCCATTCTTCAATTTAAACCTATATTTATTTTCTATAGTCATGCCTTTATTGTATTTTGAAAAGGCCATTATTTAATTCATAAGCTATTCTTCAATTTAAACTATATTTATCTTCTATAGTCATGCCTTTATTGTATTTTGAAAAGGCCATTATTTAATTCATAAGCTATTCTTCAATTTAAACTATATTTATCTTCTACAGTCATGTCTTTATTGTATTTTGAAAAGGCCATTATTTAATTCATAAGCTATTCTTCAATTTAAACTATATTTATCTTCTATAGTCATGCCTTTATTGTATTTTGAAAAGGCCATTATTTAATTCATAAGCTATTCTTCAATTTAAACTATATTTATTTTCTATAGTCATACCTTTAATGTATTTTGTATGTCATTATTTAATTTATAAGCTATTCCTCAATTAAAACTATATTTATTTTCTATAGTCATGCCTTTATTATATTTTGAAAAGGCCATCATTTAATTTATAAGCTATTCTTCAATTTAAACTATATTTATTTTCTATAGTCATACCTTTAATGTATTTTGTATGTCATTATTTAATTTATAAGCTATTCCTCAATTAAAACTATATTTATTTTCTATAGTCATGCCTTTATTATATTTTGAAAAGGCCATCATTTAATTTATAAGCTATTCTTCAATTTAAACTATATTTATTTTCTATAGTCATACCTTTAATGTATTTTGTATGTCATTATTTAATTTATAAGCTATTCCTTAATTTAAACTATATTTATTTTCTATAGTCATGCCTTTATTGTATTTTGAAAAGGCCATTATCTATTTCGTAAGTTTTTTTTAAGTGATTTTTTTTTTTTTTGTCTTTCCTTAACTAAATATTATAGTCTCATCTTAATTGAATGTCATGCATGTCACGTTTGGCTGATCTGATATATCGAAGTCCTTCAGACATAACATAATTTAATTACCTCGAATGCACAGCAAATGATCTAGCAGATCGGCCAAACGAGCATGACCTATATATAGTGCATAGTATGTCAAAAAGATTCATAAAATAGAGGTAGGAATTATAACTAGAAAGAATGTCTTATGCACCTGTTTCATTTAGTGAACATTGTTTACATATTTATTTGAAAAAATCATTGGGCCGAAAAAGTGCTTGAAATAAAGTTATCCTTATGTTTTGTCACTTCGGTGATGTAGAGGCAAAGGGCTTGATTTTCAGAGTCTGATCATAAAGCTAGAAGTTTCAAGATTGTTGTTACCGTTCCGGCGTTCCCCCACATTGTCTCGCGGCTGTAAATTGTAAACTATTGTTCAATTTGCTATTTTTATCAATTATCGGCGGGTATTTGTAACTACGGTTTCGCGGCAGCAGCTCGTCTAATAATTGTGTTATATGGCGGCGGAGTACTCTTTTTTTATCCCTTCATTACGGCGGAATGAGACCAATTATAATGCATGTCGGCGGACCTCCATGCATCAACTACAATCTGGTGCATCAGTGCATAGTATACAGGAAGAAATCAGGACTGGAAAACTGCTTAGGCTAACAGATGAACTCTATATGCTAAATGCTGCGGATTATACAATTTTTAGCTATTTACCATTAATTTTTGAAGTCTGTAAAACTCCAACAGAGTAATTAGTTCATCAGAAAGCACCTATTTTTCAAGAGAGGTTCAAGAAATTTACAATTTCTTATCGGATTACTGCAGGCCTAGGTAATAATGGACTAGGACTACGGCTAACGAGGCGACTAGGCTAGGCGGCCTAGGCCCGCTTAGGCTATAGACAGTGAGTTAATAGTTATACGATTATTTCTTACCTAGCAACACTTAGCCTATTTAGTGTTTACAAACCTACTTCACATCTGTTAAATTCTATTCCTTACATAGCATGGAGTTAATTGCATTCACGTTATATTATAGAGAACTTATCAATTACCATCACCATTCACTTCCTCATTATGAAAGATCAGGTTTGCGGAGAATAACTACAGTTCTTACTTCTTCCGTAACTTTATTATGAAAATGAAGGCGAAGCTACCAATTTTCTCTAAGCAACAACATCCTAAGTTACTTCCAAGTGTAAATCTGATATCATCTAGGGTAAGTTGTGAATTTTTTGATGGTTCTACATCTTCGATCATATAAGAAAAAATGATATATTAGGTATACATATATTATTCAACTTTAATTTCAATTATTGGTAGGTATATACAAAATCTACAGGCATTTTGGACCATTCGCCAACCCCTATATATATGCTATACAGGTGAAACTCGTACACTGACAGAATATGTACTTGAAAAAGAAGTCGGTATACGCATAATAAATAAATAGAGAAGTATACCAAGGACAATATTGGAACATCCGAAAATATTATGAGTGACGTAACTCAAAATATTTTCCATTCGTTTTCAGATAAAAAAAATGTGCTATTATTCAGTCAAATGTACATTTTCATGGAAATTAACTTACATAAAATTGTGTTTATCTCGTTTTACACTCCATTCACTTATAATATTCACCTAATAATACTTTGAGAGTATTATTTGAGAGTACTGTACTCTGTGTGACGCCATTTGTTTACATCATTTCTGAAGAATCGATCAAGTTCACTGTCAATGAATTCGAAACTTGCCTACTTCTCTATTTATTTACTATGGGTGTACGGATCTAGCGTTCGCTGTAAGGTCACATATTATATTTGTTCAGTTGGGAATTTAAACTTTGTAAGTTTTCTTTTAAAACATTTCAAAGAAACGCTAGTGTGTGAAGGTACGTGAATAATCTCAGATTATTATTGAAGGTCCTCTCCAGGCTCCGGAAAAAAAATGAGTTTATAACATAATAGGTATTATAGAACTAAGGTCTACGATCATTATTCTGCAAACCGCATACAATTCGGTTCAGTATATATTTCATAATTTGTTTTTAAAGTTTTTTAATACTCTGTGAGCAACAATTGAGCGAATCACTAATCTGATGCTCAAGAAGAAGATTGTACACTCTTTGTTTTGATTACAAATTTGAATTTTATAATCAAACCATGCGTTTTCGGTCTTTATTTAAAGGTCCTCTCCAGGCTCCGGGAAAAAAAATGAGTTTATTACATAATATTAAAGAACTAAGGTGTACGATCATTATTCCGAAAACCGCATACAATTCGGTTCAGTATATACACAGTACAGAGAATATATAGTATCCCAGAGCTATAGGGGGGATATTACGCGTGTCCCACTCCCGGTAGGCTGTGACGTCACATGTCAACAATGGTGCGTACGTTTGTACGTACAGCACAAACACAAAAGATGGCTGCAACACACCCAACTTTTGTTAAATAACGTTTTCGATAATATTTTTTTTAATTCCACATTACCGCATGCTATTATCCAATCTTTATAGTCATACGGACGAAAATTAAAAAATGACTGTTGATGAAATTGCTACTGGTCTTTTTACACCCAAAATAGTAACAAATTTTTAGTCTTGAAGAAGACGATTTATTCAAGATAATTAGATCATTAGTCAGATCGGTCGCGTTGGCCGCCATCTTAATTCTCTATTCCACGTGACCCACAGCAATTCTGTTTACTATGACGTGACCTCTTGTTTACATACATGACGTCACAGCCTACCCAGAATAAATTTGAATAATACATGTAACTGGGGTACTATACTATTCTGTTTACTATGGTATATATTTTATTATTTACTTTTTAAAGTTTTTTAATACTCTGTGATCAAAAATCGAGCGAATCTCCAACCTGACGCTGAGAAAGAAGATTGTACACTCTTTGTTTTGATTCCAAAATTAGATTTTTAAACAAACAACACGTTTTTGGCCTTCTTTTAAGATATTAATTGTTTCTAATAGTATATAAACGTTTCTATAATAACTTTATCTGAATTTGAACCTTTAAACGAATAATAATAGAATTATTAAACCAAATACTTAGTTGACAATCAAAACAAATGGTGTACATTCTTCTTCTTCAGACTGAAAATTAGAAAGTCGGAAGTAAAGTAGGTTTTGTAGAGTTTGGATTATAAAAATCTTTAAAAGCATATAAAATTGAAAATATGCTATCAAATTTTATGGGGTTTGCAGTAAAATGATAAGAAACATTAGCCTCGTTGATTTAAGCAATAAAAAAATTTGCTTGGAAGGGACCTTTAAGATATTAATTGTCTCCAAATAATACAAACGTTTCTATTATAAGTTCATTCAATTGTATACGTTTACACGAATATTAAATGGATTTATTAAACCTAATAGGTACCTATTTGACAATCAAAACAAATGGTGTACATTCTTTTACTTCAGGCTGAAAATTTTTTAAATTAGTAAGTCGGAAGTAAAATAGGTTTTGTGGAGTTTTGATTATAAAAATCTTTAAAAGCTTATAAAATTAAAAATATGCTACCAAATTCGATACGGTTTGCAGTAAAATTATAAGAAACATTAGCTTCGTTGAATAAGGCAATAAAAAAATTTGCTTGGAGGGGATCTTTAAATAAATATTATAATGAAAATCGTATAATGTTTGTATAACTTATACTCATAAATATACGAATTAATAAGATAGGTAAAATAAAACAACTAAGATAAATATATTAGCAACTGAATAGATATACGAATTAAGTGAAAAATAGGATAGTTACACCTCTTTTTAATTTCTATTGAGCATTTCTAATTAAAGAAAAGAATAGGAAAAGGGTAACAAAATCAAATTATTAAAATCTGAAAAAAATACATTAAGTGTTGATTGTAAAGAGTAACACCTCTGAATATAATCAATGTATGAGTATGTGGATACTTAATTAGTATACGATTATAATATTTAATAAATCATAAAACTTAAAGAGGTCGTTGTAGGAGTTGCATTGCCCTTAGAACGGATAATGTTTGTAATTTGTATCTAAACGTCTAACTCTAAATCATCGTCCGCTGCACGAGCTTTACCAGTTTACCTGTTTAATATATCTATCTCTTTTCAATTTATTTTCATTTTTATATATTCTTTTTTCCTATGTGTCCTCTTGTTCCTAAATGTCTGGTATGTCTTCTATATCTATAAGATTATATCTAAAGAGGTCGGTATACGGATCTAGCGTTCGCTGTAATGTCACATTATATTTATTCAGTTGGGGATTTAAACTTTGTACCTAAGTTTTCTTTTAAAATTTAAAGCATTTCAAAAAAGATAGTGTATGAATTTGTGCCCTTTTCTTAATTGAGTACATATCTTCCTGTTACCGAAGTATCCTCTTCTTAACTAAATGTATTTTATTTTGTTTCTCTTAATTGTTCATACGTGCAAGGCTATATAAACCTTTCTTATATGCATGTCCTCTATTCGGAATAGGGGGAACTTAGGGAACAATTAAAGAGACTCTTAGAAATTACAGAGGACATTTTCTGTGTCATCAATAACTAATGGTATTACTAAAAAAACCATATTATGTTAATGATATCTGACAACATGACTTTACAATGATAAAATTCATATGATGATAATCGAGAGAATTCGCGACTTTCTGATTATAATCGTAATGAATGAATATCGTAATAATGAATATATAAAGTATAACAATTAGGCAATATAGCGCAATATTACTCACAAGCGGTTAGACCTAGAGACTTGAAAATCGACAACTTTTTAAAAAGTGGTGTCGAATTTAACGTGTTAAAAGAATTTTATGAAATTCATATGGGTTTTTGAATTATTAACACTTGACTTATAATGGGATACATAGGAATTAATTCGACATACTTCCCAGGATATTTTCAAAGACTATCCAACAGAATGGGCCGAAATTTTCTGGAAACCTCCGGCCTATAGCCCTACAGAACGCTATTGATTTGTTTCACAGTAACATTGATAAGCAAAAAAAAAAATTCTACTTTCGAGAGTAAAAACTAGTACTGTCAAATCTGTATGAATATAAATACTATAAATCAAATAATATGCTAATTATCAAGCTAAGATGAGAATATATAATTTCGAGGGGAAACCATATGATTTGGGCAATATGTTTTAGTATATAATATTCTCAAATTATAAACTTATTAAAGATAATATAATACAATTTGTTTCCTGGTTTCATTAATTTTTTGAAGGGTAACTCTCCTATTTATACATTCTTAACAGAGAGCTCAAGTAACTGCTTGAAGAAACCTGAAGACAAATTGGGAGACACCATTGGGTCCGAATAGAGAGAGGAGGTAACAATTTCTATGGTTTCAACCAAAGGTATATTGGTGAAAAGTGATTTGATGTCAAAGCTAGCCATAAATAACGAGTTTTAATTCTTGATATTATTAATTTCTTTAACAAAAAAGAACGAGTCCTGAACTGTGTACTGATTGGTGGTGATGGGTTTTAGAAAAGGTAGGAGAAACTTTGTAATATTGTATATCCTGAAGTTCCTATAGCCGAAAGAATAGGTCGCAGTGGTGCCCTAATTTTGTGTACTTTCGGTAGTCCATAAAGTACTCCTGGTTTAGATCATGAACAGTGCAGATAGTCATTTTGATCATTATTTATTTCTTTCTTATTCTTTAACCTAGTAGCTAGCCTTTTAATTTCATCTTCTTGCTTGATTATTTCTTTTAACCAATCTTCTTGTACATTCCTAAATTTTGATCGATCTACTAAAGTAGTATTCATTTCCTGAATGTAATCAGTTTTGTTCAAAATTACTATACCATTCCATTTATCTGGTTTTAAAATGATAATATTGTCATCCCATCTCAGATTTTGTAGAGTTTCATAGAATTTATTCTGTAGATAATTAAGAGATGGTTTGTAGCCGTAGAAATATTTGAAAGCAATTGATTTTAATCCACTCCTAATAATATTAAGTCCGTCACCAGTTGAGTCAAAAATAGGTAAATTCTTCAATTTGTAACTAAGCTTTTTGCAGTTTGCAAAATTCCCAGAAGGAGGAATTATTCCCAGAAGGAGGCCCATAACACAAAATAAATAAGTGAACACACGATGGGTATAATCTAGATTCTAGATAGATGACCGAAAATGTGAAACTACTCAGAGAAAAAAGTTTACTCATATTTAATGGGTCAACAGTTTATGCTTTGAATCAATTTATTACGTGAGTTGGTTTGACTATATTCATGTTTTCACGTGTGTCAAAACAACTATGACGTGTGTGTCACCAAACATAGTTAATTCAAATCATTTTATGGATTGAATCAACTTACTATGAGAGTTAGATTTACATTTTGGGAGTTTGAACATATGTTAAAACAACTAGGACATAGTGTGTTGAAGTAACTCACAAAGATTGTTAATTCAATGTATCTGGTGTATGAATTAACTTACTATGAGAGTTGACGCAACTTTTTTAAGTTTAGGTGCGAGTTAAATCAACTATGACATAGTGTGTTATAGTAACCCACAAAGACTGTTAATCCAGTGTATTCTGCAGTGTATGAATTAACTTACTATGAGAGTTGGCGCTACTTTTTTGTAAGTTTAGGTGCGAGTTAAAACAACTATGACATAGTGTGATAATGTAACCCACAAAGATTGTTAATCTTATTTATCTGGTGTATAAATTAATTTACTATGAGAGTTGGTGATACTTCTTTTTTTTAAGTTTAGGTGTGAGTTCAATCAAATGAGTATGTGGCAACTTATGCTTTCCTCAAAGCTAATTTATTTGGATAAACCTTTTCAGTTCAAATCTTGTTTCAAGTGTGTTACGTGTTGAATGTGAACGCTCCTCAATACCATTTTAGTTCAAGTGCAAACAATAGCGTTATATGCATTAAATAGTATTATCGCTGCCGATCGATTATTAATTATTAATTAATTCCAATTATAAATTGACAAATGTCTGCCTAAATATTCTAAAATATTGGTGATTGATAGTTTGGTGGCTAGGTAGTTATTTGAAGAGCTGATTATCAGTATATAACTTTTATAATAATAAATTTTGATTACTGCCCTCCAGTTTGTAAACTGATATCCAAACTAATTTCCTAGATTATTATATGTTAACTTATTTAATTAAGCATCATACCTACCTAGCTGTTTTTTCCAGTGTCAATACCTTCTACATAGGCTAGGTTACTGCGCTGTCCTCAGAATAGGGTAAGTTCCAAATTATCAGGCGATTTCAAATTTTCGGTCACGTATGAAATATAGTATATAGCTACCTAATAGCTAATTAAAATAAAAGTTAATTTAATATAGTTTTTCTTACGCGACCGAAAATGTGGAACCGTCCGATATTTCGGAACTTATCCTAGTATCTTAAGTAAAGTGGTCTGATAATCTATATATTTTAAAACTAGTTAGTGTACTTATAGGTAGGGTTACACAGCTTAATTCGGTTCTTTAATTTCTAATTGTGACCCTATTAAGAGAGTCTCAAAATCATTCTGAAATTAGTTTATTTATATATTGAATTGTTGAACATACTAATTTAAGCTCAATTTATGATAGGTTCTATTCATTTCACGAGTGCCTTGAAGCCATGATGGTTATTAATGTTTCTGAGATAAGAGACCGCATTTAGTTAAAGTGCCGCAATTTACCTACTTGACCCTAGTTTTCTATGACCGGGAGAACTTCATCCAGGGAGGTAGTCGGAGGAGAACACCGTCCAGGAATTTAGCAGTGAGAACTCCAACCAGAGGTGAGCCTTTTGATATATTTTACTTTTTTGGTATTTAATTAAAGTCTAAATTAAGAATGTATAATGAACAAAATTATGAGGATTAGCTAGGAAAATCCATTGCATTTATTAGAGCTAAATTTATACTGCATCTGAAGATTTATAATTAGTTTAACATTTTATTTAAATAATTTACCTATATGAAAGAATTCTCAGTTTATAATTCTCTTCATTTCTTTATTAATATATGGTTCTCTATATTTTCTGAATCTACTTTCAGATCTTTATGAAGAATTGATGGAGTAGATCAACGTCATCAACCATCGGAGTCCTCTCCAATTCCTTTGAATGATTCAGGAACAATTATGCTAGGTCAAAGTAAGTATTTGAAAATATTAGATAATTTTTAAATATGTATTTGCAATATGATTAGCTCTTACTTTTTCATATGCTTTTGGGGATTCCAGACATGAAAATAATATCGAGGCTGTCGCTATCTCATCACAAAAGGAAAAAGAGTAGGTTATATAATTGATAATGTATATGAACGATACTATATGAATTTCTATTCAATATAAATTAATATAAGAATCTCTTATTTCAGGAATTAGCAACCTATAGTCGTGAAAGACAGTGACGAGAATTCAAATTGTACTTCTAAATAATAAATCTAAAACTTAAATGTTTATATTTCGTTTTCAATTTGACCTTGGTAATTCTATTAGCATATTTCTATATCAGTGCCTATGAGTAAGATGAATTGCACTAAAATATGGTTTAGAAGATAAAGGCTTTAATATTAATTTATTATTCATTAAGTTATAGTACAACTGCAGCATATCAAAGATTTATCAACTTTTGTAATCTAGCCTGGTCTATTAATTCATCTAGCCTACCTATTTATCACTACGTAAAGATATTTACGTCATCTAACTACTTATTTATAAACTGACCTGATGAAGTTACTTATTCAATTTAATCTATAATTTACAACTAATAACCATATATCAATTCATTGGATCGAAAACATTTCAAAAAGCAAGGATAGGTCTAGGTAATCAATTATTTTTTAAAATTAAAATAGTATGCATATCACAGAAGCAAAAATAGAAGATAAATGAACATGTTATATTTGGTCTTATAAAATAAATAGTCTAATCTAATTGATACCGGGAACTGACTCGAGATTATAATTTAATAGAGTAAATATAGTGACTGAAAAAGTCATGTAAAAAGTCTGGCTACTGCTAACCAGACCGATATTTCAACCTACACTAATAGTTGATATACATTTACTTAGTTTACTAGTAGTTGATATAACCAACACGAGATGTTGATATAACCTACACGAGTAGTTGATATAACCAACACGAGTAGTTGATATAACCTAAACGAGTAGTTGATATAACCTAAACGAGTAGTTGATATAACCTACACGAGTAGTTGATATCACCTATACGAGTAGTTATGTAACCTACACGAGTAGTTGGTATAACCTACACGAGTAGTTGGTATAACCAACACGAGTAGTTGGTATAACCAACACCAGTAGTTGATATAACCTACACGAGTAGTTGGTGCTACCTACACGAGTAGTTGGTATAACCTACACGAGTAGTTGGTATAACCTACACGAGTAGTTGGTATAACCTACACGAGTAGTTGGTATAACCTACACAAGCAGTTGGTATAACCTACATGAGTAGTTGGTATAACCTACACGAGTAGTTGGTATAACACATAGGGGTGATTGGAGAAACATACACAAGTAGTTGATGTAACCTTGTTCTGTAGTTGTTTTAACAATTAGATTCAATTGATTCAACGATCACGAGTAGTTTTGACTATCACAGGTAGTTGTTGCGACCATCGGGAATTAAAAATAATCAACTCACATATGTGTTGTTTTAACCAACGTCAATTTAACTCATATTAAATAGTACCTGCAACTCACCACGTAGGTAGGCGCACAGATAAACCATAAAATTTAGTCAAAACAAATCAAATATGATTTGATTCAACTAATCCTTTCTCTGTGTGTATACACGAAAATTATTATTTATCCTGTACTTGATTTACCCCTATGTCAATTTAACTCTATAGCTACTAGCTGTAATTTATAGATAATAAGATTTTGCCTTATGAATAATCCAATATCATATTAGTGTTATAATATTATTCGTGAATATCTATATATAATAATTGGAAAAAACTAATTTCATATTATGCATTCAAATTAGGTTGGATTTCACCAATAGCATTTTTTGGATAAATTATATGAGTTAATTGAATTGGCAATGATAACCAATAGCTTTCAAAGAAAACATATTCAGCTCTAAAAATATTATAGGTATACTATTCAGATATCTAGATTTTGAATTGATATTGATATTTTTATTATAGGATTGAATTCTATATATAATTTTATTATAGGATGTATTAAATTCTAATTTAAATACATTTTATTATAGGTTATCTATGTATTTCTAAATAGAGAGCTTATTCATGATATGCATATTAAACTCTATAATATTTTTAACTATGTACATACTAAATTAATTTTAAAGTGTTCATTGTAATAATGCTTTCAGCAAATGATATTTCTTTATTGTTGGATAAAGCTGAAATAATGTGTATACATAAATGAAGCAAAAATGCCTTTATTCTCACGAACACTGTGAAAAATTAGTTCAAATTCAATGCTTCGTTTTTCGAAAATACTTACGTACCTACCCAAACTTATTCAAAAATTCCTACATTTAAAAACCACAAAATATGGAATACAAAGCCATACTATAAATGAATTACTTAAAAAAATAATGTTATACCAATTTGTTAACATTAGCCATTCGTAATCAATGTCAGATTTTAGAAAATATATTACGTTATTATGTGATTTATTAAAAATATGGTTATTTGTCTTTATAAATAGTTACAAAAATGTATAAAATTATAGTATCATTTTTATAGTATCTAAATTAATAATGAGTTTAATTTCTTTGATGAAGACTGCAGATTCCTTGCAGCTTGGCAGGTGACCCAGTTTTTAAACCTCTTTTGTAACTCTATTTGACACCTGTAACTCTATTTGACACCTGTAACTCTATTAGACACCTGTAACTCTATTTGACACCTGTAACTCTATTTGACACCTGTAACTCTATTTGACACCTGTAACTCTATTTGACACCTGTAACTCTATTTGACACCTGTAACTCTATTTGACACCTGTAACTCTATTTGACACCTGTAACTCTATTTGACACCTGTAACTCTATTTCACACCTGTAACTCTATTTGACACCTGTAACTCTATTTGACACCTGTAACTCTATTTGACACCTGTAACTCTATTTGACACCTGTAACTCTATTTGACACATGTAACTCTATTTGACACATGTAACTCTATTTGACACCTGTAACTCTATTTGACACCTGTAACTCTATTTGACACCTGTAACTCTATTTGACACCTGTAACTCTATTTGACACATGTAACTCTATTTGACACCTGTAACTCTATTTGACACCTGTAACTCTATTTGACACCTGTAACTCTATTTGACACCTGTAACTCTATTTGACACCTGTAACTCTATTTGACACCTGTAACTCTATTTGACACCTATAACTCTATTTGACACCTGTAACTCTATTTGACACCTGTAACTCTATTTGACACCTGTAACTCTATTTGACACCTGTAACTCTATTTGACACCTGTAACTCTATTTGACACCTGTAACTCTATTTGACACCTGTAACTCTATTTGACACCTGTAACTCTATTTGACACCTGTAACTCTATTTGACACCTGTAACTCTATTTGACACCTGTAACTCTATTTGACACCTGTAACTCTATTTGACACCTGTAACTCTATTTGACACCTTCAATCCAATTTTATCATATTGGTTCGCTTCATTCCCCATTTAAAAGATTTGCATTTAAAATTTATATAATTATACTATCAGTTGAATTAAAAATACTTGATTTGAAAAGGGTGTTTTTAACTATCAATTTCTTTAACTATCTTAGTGGAATACTGCCGGGCGTTACATACGTAGAGGTAATATTTTTATAAATAATTGTAAATAGAGATGCATGGAATCAATATGTTGAAAATGGCTACATATTAACGATCTTAATACGTTAAAGCTACAAAAATATATTTGTAATTACATACAGAAAAATACAAATACAAATGGCGATTGTATTTAAGATCATTTTGTGTGCAATGAGATACTTTTTCTTGAGCGAAGATTGCCACGCACGTGATTAGTTTAATTGAAGAAATATGGACGTAAAGCGGTAATAAGATCACGTGCACGTACGTAACTATCCGGTTCCATTATTGTAGATGAAACTCAATATAGTGGGAAAGTTTTGTACGACCTTAAAATTCTCACGCATCTCTCGGCCAATTGTTTGTTTGGGATGAGACATAATTAGCCGAAAACAATGCGGTGAAGCGTGATGCAACGGAAATAACCCAAAACATTCCAATCATGCTCGCAAAGGGGCGGAGCGATGACCGGCTGACTGGTATATAAGACAGCATCGAGATGACCGAAACATCACACTTTCGAACGACAGCCTACTGCACAGTAGCAAAAAGAACAACGATCACCAAAGCAAAATAACGAATTACTGATATAATCAGATACTTAAGTCCTATCTCCAAAATGGCAAGAAGCAAGGTAAGAATAATTATTCTACTTTTTAAACTAAGTTTGTGTGACAAGATGTTCATTAATGTAAAACTGTAAGAGTTTCTAAATGATTTCGAACCGAATCATTTTCGAACCTAGACATACTAATAATTTAAAAATGTAAAAATGGCTTCGGTTTGAAATTCATTTTATTTACACTGCATGAATTTTCAACTGGAATATTTATATATTAATATCTTATCTATTATGGATGCAATGTTTAACAATAGGTAATTTATAGAAAGAGATAATATAAGAAACTAAATTTTCAGAGATTCCAAAGAAATTTCAGATTTTTGACATCAAACTGTCTTTCAAAATAAGGCAAATTTTCAAAAGAATAACGGATGATTATTTCCTTTTCCCCAGGGGTTGACATTCATCATTTTGGCACTGGGTGTTTTCTGTGCGACTGCTTTCGCATCTGCAGACCCATCCGACCACGAGGAAGATGATTTGGCTGTGTTTGGGTCCCAACAAGTGGCCGCAGTAGTGGAGGACCCAATGGAAACTGCTGCTACAGGTACCATAATAAGTTCTACAATTTATGTTAAGAGATTTAATACGAGAGTTAAAAACAGGCACCACAATTTCTAAAAGAATCTGTTAGGGAGATATGTTATCAAGATATTTGATTCAGGGAATAAAGAGAGTTCTCCATGTAGCAAATTTATCACCAAATTTAATCAAAATATTCATGAAAATTTTATGTCAAAATAATTATGAAAGTGTCTGTAGTAAATAATTGGAACATTAAAATTGTGTAGTGATTACTTTTCTGATTAGAAACTTGGAATTATTTTATTCACAATTATGAAATATTACTGTTCTTTTTTCAGGATGGTTTGGTCATTTCGGTGGTCATCACAGCAGTTTCCACAAAGGTCACGGTCATAAAGGACACAAAGGACATCATGGTCTTCATGGCTTTAAGAAATCCCATGCTGGCCACCATGGAAAACATCATAAGAAGGTGAATAATTTATATTAACTGCTTATTACGAAATTTAACTGAACGTTATCAGTCTAATTTACCGTATACTACAATATATAATTTTTGTCATCTTATACTATTTAGTTAAGATAAAAATAAAAACTCCATAAAATTCTAATTTTTATTCTTAGGTTTCAAATTTTCTATTATCTAAAAATGAGATTCCTTAAAGATCGCCTTTTTTTGAAACGGCGATTTACCTATACAATATTAGAGCCTACTGAATATTCGAAGAGTAAAATATATACACACTTGCCTTCATATCATTTAATTTCTTTTTCTTAACAGGGATTCTTCGACAAAGGCGCCAAGAAGTACGGAGGTCATCACCAAAAGAAAGGATACCACGGACACCATGTCAAGGGAGCTGCCGGCAAGAAAGGACACAAGAAGGGATCAAAGGGAGTGCAACATAAAGGACACAGCAAGAAGGTATAGTCTCACCTCTTTAATTAAATAAGTTCTAGTATTTAGAGTCAAAGAAGCTCTGAATGAGTTTACAAGATACGTAAATATTTGAACTTAGCTGTTGAAGTGTTGAAATGGATAGATATCTCAGTCTTTGATTACCTGCTCCGTGGAAGCAATCAAATAGTGGAATTTACGTTTTTCCATTTAAATAATCTTAATAAGATCGCATAACCAACTTTTCACTTTTGAATTTATTAAGATAAAGTTCAAAAGTCAAATTATAGTTTATAACGCTTTCAAAAGTAATGTTATATACCAGGGTTAACTAAAAACCTATTTCATTATAATATATTTTTAATTAAAGCAAAATTTTATAAATATGATTTTTTACTCCTAAAATATTCATATTAAATATCGTATAATTATAAGCTTTAGAATAAGAGAGAACACAGAGAATGAGAATCTATAATTAGTTCATGCTTATAAAATATGTTAATATATTATTTTGTTTTGGTCTGTACTAACTAATTTCTCTTGAATAACAGGGATTCAGTAATGTGTACACAAAGAAAGAATTTGGCCACAAGAAGAAGTTCTACGATGACGCCAACATCAAGAAGTACCACAACGATTTCGACCACTTCAACAAATACTTCAAGAAGCACCATGGTGGACACCACAAGGGACATGGATACAAGGTAAGGGATCTTAATATTTTAACTTTTAATTGATAAAGTTTTTCAATTGATATTACATAGAAAGAGAAAACTCTAGTGCAACTTCAACTATCATAGATTCCAAAGAAATTTAAGATTTGGAACTATCAAAGTTAAGATTTTGACAAATTTTTAAAGGAATAAAATGTTAAGATCGCAATATTGCTAGATAATTCATGTTAGTAGTAATATCTACTTAATACAATTATTTTTATTATTTCCCAAAGGGTGGAAAACACCACAACAAACATGGCAAATCTGGTCACCACAAGAAGGGAGGTTACCACAATTCCCACAAAGGAAACAAGAAACACTACGGTCACAAAGGTCACCACGGTCACCACAAGGGCTATGGTCACAAGAAGGGCTCACATGGTCATCATCACGGGTCACACGGTCATCATGGTGGTTTTTATTGATCAGCCAGCTACTTGCCATAAATTGTATAGAGAAACAGCTAGGATTTCTTGTGTCATTTTTGTATTTTAGTAATTTAGAACGAACGCTTCAATGAATAAACGATAACATGCGACAAATGATTTATGAATTATTCCTCAAATTAAAAAGATGCTTCCTTTAGTGACACTTGATTGTCATGAATCATTAACGAATTCTTCTGTACATTCTTATATATAGTTACAAATATTTAAATTTCAGGTTTTACTTCAACCGTCAAAATTTTCAAACAATTTTTTTTTGAATTTTATTATCGTGGGCCATATAAGAAAAAATGTTTCCCTCTATTAATCTTCAATGGCACAACCATAACTTTTTCTCTGGATATCCATTTTTGTATTTCCAGTCAGAAAATTAAAAATTACATTTCCGACTAAAAACTCAGAAGATATTGTCGCAAATTAGGATATTTTACGAAAAAAAACGAACAATATTTATTTAAAGAAAAGGGAGCCTTTTGAAAAAAAAAAAAATTACCGTAATTGATGATATGGTACAACCATAGTAAACAGAATAGTATAGTACCCCAGTTACATGTATTATTCAAATTTATTCTGGGTAGGCAGTGACGTCATGTATGTAAACAAGAGGTCACGTCATAGTAAACAGAATTGCTGTGGGTCACGTGGAATAGAGAATTAAGATGGCGGACAACGCGACCGATCTGACTAATGATCTAATTATCTTGAATAAATCGTCTTCTTCAAGACTAAAAATTTGTTAGGTACTATTTTGGGTGTAAAAAGACCAGTAGCAATTTCATCAACAGTCATTTTTTTATTTTCGTCCGTATGACTATAAAGATTGGATAATAGCATTAGGTAATGTGGAATTAAAAAAAATATCACCGAAAGCGTTATTTAACAAAAGTTGGGTGTGTTGCAGCCATCTTTTGTGTTTGTACTGTACGCACCATTGTTGACATATGACGTCACAGCCTACAGGGACACGCGTAATATCCCCCCTATAGCTCTGGGATACTATATATTCTCTGTACTGTGGTACAACTCCTCAACTATATAACTTTTGTTGTTCATAACAGAGGTCTGTTCGACGAATGTTCGTATCCGGGGATGATATTTTTACAATAGTTATCCTTGCAAATTTTCTCTTGTAATTAAGCATAGAAAACGGTAACAGGTTACGATAATACCTCTTTATAAGTTAATGAAACACTACAAGCATGCACACTGCACAGGGTTAGTTCAGCAATTTGTAATTACACTTTAGTAACTAAACAAGTATGAACTATAAAATTACCTTAAAGTCCAGGACTTGTTCCTAAATTACTTACCCGTAAAAAGACTTCATTGTAAATAAGCACTATATAGAAAATGTAATTACAGTCATATATCTGAGGAAGTTCGTAAGATAGAAGTTACTAACTCAAGAGGTTCATATCTCAGAAAGTACATAATAAAGGTCTTCTTCTATATTGCCCATGACATCTGCCAATTATTAATTTTCCGACGAAGTGCAACGAAGGGATGATTGTTGAAGAGCAATATACTTACTTCACTTACTAAAGGAGCCGAAATTAATCTCGAGGAACAATTCGACTTTTTTTTTTCACTGGACAATAGGAAGTTTTTTGGAGAGTTACCTGTTGTTTTGGATAGACTTATCGTTACCTGTTGTTTTGGATAGACTTATCGTTATCTGTTGTTTTGGATAGACTTATCGTTATCTGTTGTTTTGGATAGACTTATCGTTACCTGTTGTTTTGGATAGACTTATCGTTATCTGTTATTTTGAATAGACTTATCGTTATCTGTTATTTTGAATAGACTTATCGTTACCTGTTGTTTTGAATAGACTTATCGTTATCTGTTATTTTGGATAGACTTATCGTTATCTGTTATTTTGGATAGACTTATCGTTACCTGTTATTTTGAATAGACTTATCGTTATCTGTTATTTTGAATAGACTTATCGTTACCTGTTGTTTTGAATAGACTTATCGTTATCTGTTATTTTGGATAGACTTATCGTTATCTGTTATTTTGGATAGACTTATCGTTACCTGTTGTTTTGAATAGACTTATCGTTATCTGTTATTTTGGATAGACTTATCGTTATCTGTTATTTTGAAGAGACTTATCGTTACCTGTTATTTTGAATAGACTTATCGTTACCTGTTATTTTGAATAGACTTATCGTTACCTGTTATTTTGAATAGACTTATCGTTACCTGTTATTTTGAATAGACTTATCGTTATCTGTTATTTTGGATAGACTTATCGTTACCTGTTGTTTTGAATAGACTTATCGTTATCTGTTATTTTGGATAGACTTATCGTTACCTGTTGTTTTGATATTTATCGAATAGTGCAATTTTTGGTTTTCTGTGTCCTTGGCTCTCAAGGTAACTCGATAATAACTTCATTTATATTTATTGAATAAATTTACTTTCATAACTTCTTCCTATAGACTCTTGACTACAAAATGCTACATCAGAGTGCGACGAACTCTCTAGTCCTTAGTAGAAGAACAGGCCTTTGAAGGTTATAGGGCAAGTTACGAATTATCGGACAGTTCCACAATTTGGTAAATAGAATATATAATATAATTTTCACTCGTTATTTTAATTGGTATCCATGATACCTCAACTCAATGAACTCGTTATTCTAATTGGTATCTATGATACCTCAACTCAATGAACTCGTTATTTTAATTGGTATCCATGATACCTCAACTCAATGAACTCGTTATTCTAATTGGTATCCATGATACCTCAACTCAATGAACTCGTTATTCTAATTGGTATCCATGATACCTCAACTCAATGAACTCGTTATTTTAATTGGCATCCATGATACCTCAACTCAATGAACTCGTTATTCTAATTGGTATCCATGATACCTCAACTCAATGAACTCGTTATTTTAATTGGCATCCATGATACCTCAACTCAATGAACTCGTTATTCTAATTGGTATCCATGATACCTCAACTCAATGAACTCGTTATTCTAATTGGTATCCATGATACCTCAACTCAATGAACTCGTTATTTTAATTGGCATCCATGATACCTCAACTCAATGAACTCGTTATTCTGATTGGTATCCATGATACCAATCAGCATTGTTATAAAATGTTATTCATCGATGTTGGTAACAAAAAATTAATCACAGAATTAAAAACATTACGCATTCAACTAATGATGAAATGAAAATTGAATGCATCAATAGATTCGAAAATAATGATCTCTAATAATAGTAATGAAAAATAATGATCTCTAATAATAGTAATGAAAAATAATGATCTCTAAATCATTAAGTGATTATTCCACTCTAAATTAAAATTTCTCTAGAAATGCTACAAATGGGTATAGCTTAGGTTATATTACATAATGCAGTTAACAGAGGTTATATAACATAATGCAGTTAACAGAGGTTATATAACATAATGCAGTTAACAGAGGTTATATTACATAATGCAGTTAACAGAGGTTATATTACATAATGCAGTTAACAGAGGTTATATTACATAATGCAGTTAACAGAGGTTATATTACATAATGCAGTTAACAGAGGTTATATTACATAATGCAGTTAACAGAGGTTATATTACATAATGCAGTTAACAGAGGTTATATTACATAATGCAGTTAACAGAGGTTATATTACATAATGCAGTTAACAGAGGTTATATTACATAATGCAGTTAACAGAGGTTATATTACATAATGCAGTTAACAGAGGTTATATTACATAATGCAGTTAACAGAGGTTATATTACATAATGAGTTAACAGAGGTTATATTACATAATGCAGTTAACAGAGGTTATATTACATAATGCAGTTAACAGAGGTTATATTATATAATGCAGTTAACAGAGGTTATATACATAATGCAGTTAACAGAAGTTATATTACATAATGCAGTTAACAGAGGTTATATTACATATTGCAGTTAACAGAGGTTATATTACATAATGCAGTTAACAGAGGTTATATTACATAATGCAGTTAACAGAAAAGAAATTCTAATAATAGTAATGAAAAATAATGATCTCTAATAATAGTAATGAAAAATAATGATCTCTAAATCATTAAGTGATTATTCCACTCTAAATTAAAATTTCTCTAGAAATGCTACAAATGGGTATAGCTTAGGTTATATTACATAATGCAGTTAACAGAGGTTATATAACATAATGCAGTTAACAGAGGTTATATAACATAATGCAGTTAACAGAGGTTATATTACATAATGCAGTTAACAGAGGTTATATTACATAATGCAGTTAACAGAGGTTATATTACATAATGCAGTTAACAGAGGTTATATTACATAATGCAGTTAACAGAGGTTATATTACATAATGCAGTTAACAGAGGTTATATTACATAATGCAGTTAACAGAGGTTATATTACATAATGCAGTTAACAGAGGTTATATTACATAATGCAGTTAACAGAGGTTATATTACATAATGCAGTTAACAGAGGTTATATTACATAATGCAGTTAACAGAGGTTATATTACATAATGCAGTTAACAGAGGTTATATTACATAATGCAGTTAACAGAGGTTATATTACATAATGCAGTTAACAGAGGTTATATTACATAATGCAGTTAACAGAGGTTATATTATATAATGCAGTTAACAGAGGTTATATTACATAATGCAGTTAACAGAAGTTATATTACATAATGCAGTTAACAGAGGTTATATTACATATTGCAGTTAACAGAGGTTATATTACATAATGCAGTTAACAGAGGTTATATTACATAATGCAGTTAACAGAAAAGAAACTGATTAATTATATAAGAAATAATCACACTCAACCGTCATATCTAAACCAGTAATTTTTATCTAAAGTATTAAATAATTGCATATCTAAACCATTAAATAATTTACTATCTTAACCCTTAAATAACTGGAACGGCTGGCACTCGTTGAGTGCATACTTTCGCCACCGCTTATAAATGACATTGACCTTGCAATATTCAAAGAGTTATAAATGACCTTGACTTTGACCTTTGACCCAATTGCTTCCAAAATCTGGATAATTACCAAATTTCAGGCAATTTGGGTGAATACTTAATTTCTATTTTTTATTTAAATAAATCAGATCCAAACATCACCCTCTGCAATTCAGTAAAGTTAATTATACAGAATATTTAAAACATAAAATAATTAAATGTATCAACCATACAATAATATAGACAAATGATATATTTAAAAATAAATATAATTATACTTTCTGCACCCAGGTAGCAATGTTTCTTGGGCAGTATTGGGACAACATTGGCAATATTGGGACAACATTGGCAGTATTGGGA
>CANNZV010003820.1:55504-71488 GCA_947561585.1 Caprella mutica | reverse complement strand
ACTGATACTATGTCAGTTTCTGTATTTCCTACATGAAAATCTAATCCACCATGAGCTAGTAAGTTGATACCATTGTATGTAGTTTGGCTAGAAATATTATCAATTTGAGATAATAGTTTTTCTATATCTTTTTTAATTGCTTCTCTTCCCTTATCAGAGGTAGTATGAGTATGTGCTTGTATTAGTTTTGTTTTTACAATATCTAATATATTAGATATTTCATCCATTGCTTTATCAGTTATTTGCAATAAAGCTACTGCACTATTTGCATTAGATATTGATTGTTTAATACCACTTGCATGAGTTCTTAGTTTATCAGCAATAGCTAGTCCTGATGCATCATCACTTGCTTTATTTATTCTAAGTCCCGAAGATAGTTTATTTAAAGACTTATTAGTCTCTTTTTGATTAACAATACTATTATTTAAGGCAGCAAAAGTGTTATTTAAACGCATTTATATTCAAAAATCTCCTATCATAATAATTTAAAATACAATTTCAAAATGTCAATTTCGTGTCAATCTATATCTAAAATTATGAAATATAGTATTTTATGTGTTTTATTTTCAAATAATCAGTCAGCTGTGAGTTTAAAACATATAAAATTTCCAAATGAAGGATAAAATATAAGGTTAAAAATGAAAAAGAATAAAGTAAATAAAATTAAAGAAAATATCTCAGAAACTGAGTTTAGAAAACTTTTGAGTTCTATTTATAAAAAAAATAATATAAATATGAATACAAAAGAAAATTTGAAACGGACTTTTATTTTACTTTTTTATACGGGTATGAGAATTAATGAAGTTAAACAATTAAAAGTAAAAGATATTATGCAAATAATACAAAATGGTGAGATTATAATTGTAACTCATAAGACAAAAAAAGAAAGGAAGTTGTTCTTTTCTGAAAAAGCAGTTAATGAAATTAAAAAGTCTTTTTTCTTTGAGAAAAGGCTAAATGAAGAAGATTATATCATTAAAACAAAAGGAAATCCTAAAAAAACACCTACTTCTATAACATTTATTAGTCAGATAAATTCATTTATCCATGAAGTTTTAGGGGAAAGATATTCCTCTCATTCTTTTAGGTCAGGTCTCATAACAGATATGTCCAAATCTGTCAATCCCAAATTTATAAAAGAGTTTATAGGTCACTCAGATATAAAAACAACAATGCGATATATTAAACCAACAGATGATGATTTAAAAAACTGTTTGATAAGATAATAATTTTTTCACAAGCTAATTCATCTCTTTTTTAAGAGTTTTATAATAAAATATTAACAATATACTTTACTATATATTATACGGTTTAAATTATAAAATATATTTTGCATACTTTAACTATTAAATTATCAACTCATACCCTTTACTATTATAACTTTTAATGATTTCATAATAAGTTTTATTTCTAATAGCATTTATTTTATTTCTTAATGTATATATTGACATATTTCTGCCTCTCCATACATTTTTATGAATATCAGCATAAGACAAAATAGTGTTTTTATTTTTTAATAAATATGAAAATAGGTTTTTTTCAATTCTAGTTAAAGGTACTTCTATATCATTTTTTAAAAGTTTATTTTTGTTTATATCAAATGTAATGTTTTTTTCAAATTTAAATGTTGAATTTAAATCTTTTTCAATTAAATCTGATATATAGTTTTCAATTTCTGAGTTATTACTTTTCATAAAAGCTAATAACTCTTTTTCATTTTTTTCACTTAAATTTAATTTTATTGATAATTTAGCCATTATAAATACTCCTGATTTATAATAATATCAAAATAACTTTTAAAATAATAATAAAATATCAATTTATATAAGGGTTTATGTTGCCTTGTAGTCTTTCAATTCTTTTATTTTTAACTCTTTCCCATTCATCAACTGGATCAAGTTTATTCCAAACTTCTAACATTTTTCTTTCTTGTTTTGATAGTCTAACTTTATATTTATCAGACATATAAAAGTAAGTTCTTGCAATATCACCTTTAATAGAATCTTTTACATAAGCTCTTTTAGCTTTAAAATCTACTTGTACCTCACAATTACCATATTGTCCAACATTTGGTTTATTAGCTCCGTATCTATAATTAGACCTATTCCCATTAACTTCACCAATAGCGGGAACTAAGTTATGCATATCAGCTTCCATCATTTTAAAAGTCTTATCTTTTCTACAAGCCTTTCTTCCTCCATCTCTCCAACATTGAAGATGCTTCCCAAAGTTATGAGCTGGCATTACATGTTCCCACTCTACTCTTTGTGCTCTAGTGTTAACTTTTCCACTTTTATAAAAAGGTTTTCTTGGAGAGTAGTATTCCTCGTCTTGTATAATAAGAGTTTTTTCTTTACCCTTTATTTGTTTTATTTCATAGGGATTAGAACAATAAAATGTTTTTTGATTATCAAAATAGACTTTCTTTAGAAGTATCTTCTTAGATTTAGAAAATGATGTTGCATTTAAAGATACTGCAATAATAAGTAATGAAAATATAAATCTCATAATTTTTTACCTTTTTAGTTTTTATTTTAAAGTAAAACTATAGCAAATAAAATACTTAAACTACTTAAGTCTATCATTTAACATCTCCTCAATAATATTAAGTTCATCAAATAAACCCTGTTTATAATCTCCATCTTTTAGTTTTGAAAGCTCTTTCTTTTGTTCTTGAATATGATCTTTAAATTCATTAATAAAATTATTTTCTTTTTGAATATAAAAATATATTAATTCATTTAACCATTTTGCAGCACTTATTCTTCCTTTTCGGTACTTCTCATTTAAATGTTCATCCATTTTATTAAATTTATAATAGACTTGATGACTATTTAGGCTTTGGCTAATTTGTTCTAATTTAGGTAGAGATTTTTTCATTTTGTAATATTAACAAAGAAAAAAAGAACTGATTAAAAAGATTACATTTTGTAAGAAAATATACAAGATGGTATTTAACCATCTTGCTCTTTAATTTTATATGTTTCTTTAATCTCTTTAATCAACTCTTCTGGTACTTCAAATATCATTGCTAATGTTTTGTAAGAACCTGTTGAATTTAATATGTTGTAGAATAGTGTTCTAGGGCTAAGGGAGTATGGATCTTTTGATGTTATTTCTATAAGTTTAATTTGTAACTTCTTATCAATATCTTCATAGTTCATCTATTTATTCTCCCTTACCCTTGATTTAACCTCTGCTATTTTAGAAGTTCCACTATTAATCATTTCAATAACTGTATCCCAGTTATTATCATCTGCTTCCCATAATATGTCATGCTTCTCAAACTTACATTGTAAATTTGAAAATGCTAGTCCTACATTACTGTTGTAATGTGATAAATTAAATTCTGTATCTTTCTTGTAGAATCTAATATATGATATGTTGTCACACATACATGAAACTAATGTAAATATTACTTCATTAGCTTCTTCTTTTATTTCTAATTTTGGTTTATTTCTTAGTAAATCTTGGTACTTACTCATAATTGTAAATCCTTAAATTTTGTTGGTGTAAATTTTTCATCTCTTATTATTAATTCTTCTTTTGCATTTATATCTTCAAACTCTTTTAATCCAAAGAATCCATACTCTTTTGTGAAACCTTGAACGTAGCCGAAAAATATTTTATCCTCTGGACAATACTCAATTGCATACCAAACCCAGTTGGTATTTTTAGCATTGAATTTTACATATACAATCTTCTCGCTAGTAGGTATTCTTTCTGTCTCGTATAACTTTGGAATTTTGTCTTGTAACTCTTTTGGTAGTAGCTCCATAATCTAATCTCCTTTTTTTGTATTTCAATTAGATTATTTCTATTGTTTGTAGTTGTAGTAAGAAGTAGTTTTGTATAGATATATACTTAGGAAATCCATATAACATTTATTGGATTTATAGGTTATTTTTAATTTTAACTCAAAAAAAAGAGAAGTTATAAAACTTCTCTTTTGTAATTTAGGTTTATGATTTGTGAAATATTACTCTTCCACTATCATAAATTTTTGTGTCTATGGAGAATAATGATCTATAATTATCTTCAAAAAGACAATAAAGCTCTTCTAATAACTCCATATTCGCTAAATTCGATCTATTAGATTTAATTCTTTTTATTTGTACTTGAATAGGATGTTCTTTATCAAAATACCTATTTGCAATAATTTCAATTGAGTAAAAATTATCTTTAATTACACTATTTACTTTTTGATTGCTAATTCCTAAATACTTTACTTGTTGATAGAAATGTTGTCTTACATTACTTATATATTCATAAACTTCTACCATTGAACGAGTTTTAAGTGTTTCCATTTTCTTACCTTCTTTTATAAAAATAGCCAGAATCCTATTTTCTAGGATTTCTAGCTTTTATTGGATAAATTTAACTTTTATCCAAATTGAGCCAATCCACTTGGCTGTTTCCATGAAGTGATATGAACTTCGTGTTGTTCCAGTTTATGCTTTTTAGAAAAATGCGCCCAACATTTATCTAAAGATGCATAAGCTTTTGCATTGTCACCTCTTCTGTCTTTTGCATTAGATATTAGTACTAAATCATCACTAATACAATGCTTTTTAAATAACTTCCCAAAAGCTGTCTTTTGGTCATAAACTCTTTTTCCAGAGTTTTTAGTAAACTTAACATATGAATCAAATAACTCTTGATTAGAGATTTTTACACCTCCATCAGCAGTTAATTCATAGTAAGCATCAATGATTTTGTTTTCTTCAATACAAGATAACCACCAAGATTGAATCTCACTAAGACTGCTTAATTGCTGTTCGAGGAAAACCTTATTCTTAATAGGCTTTCTTAATAACGGTCGCCATTCAGAAAGATCCCAAGTTGAAAGTTGATACATTAAGGTTTCATAGAACCCTGGTGTTGAATAAAGATTATAAAGACTTGTGAAATATTCATTATCTCCTACTCTATGTTCTGATATTATTGTATAATATGTTCTTCGAGAGTCCCCAGACTCCTTAAGTAGGGCGTCTTCATTGGTATCAATAATCATTCTCAACATTGAAGGTGCTACATAAGTTGGTCCATTCTTTACTTCATAAGTCATTGTTTTTTCAGTTATTAAATTTTTGAATTTAGAAACCAAACTCTTATTATAATTAAGTTCACTGGCCTCATTAAAATAACAAAATAACTTGTTAGCCATATGATTATTAAATCTTGAGAAAATTGTGTTAGCATCAGCAGTACTCATTGAATAACCATCTAATAGTTCTAGAATAGGTGTAATTGCTGTACCCTTACCTGTACCCATCGAACTCATTAACACAAAACATACGCCACTTTTCTCACTTGGATTTTGGATTATATCTGCTAAGAATGTCCATAGCCTAACATACATCTCTTGATCTGAAGAGCAAATTACATTAAACAATAGATCATGGTAGAGCGAAATATCTATTATGTTTTTAGGTTCATACTTAAAACCTCTAAATTGATTAAAGCTGTCTTTATCACTCTCTCCAGAAGGATCAAAGGTTATACTTTTATACTCCTTCCTATACTTTGATTCAAGCCATACATCAACAGTTTCGAAATTTCTATACTTACCATTAGCATAATCATAAGCCCAAATCTTTCTATTCTTGAAAAAATTTTTCATATCATTTACTTTATAAACAGTAAGTTCAGTCTTTTCTAAATCAATAATAGAAAATGAACCATTTGAAAGTAGTACAGCATAGTTTTTCATAAGCTTTAAAGCTTTTCTCTCAACAATACCATTAAATACTTTATGTAAAAAGCCATTATTTAAAGGTAAAAAACCATGTTTTTTTAATAGCTCTTCTATTTGAATAATTTGATCTTTAGTAAAAGTATCATCCATTAGAAGGTTTTCTAATGTAATTAAAAAGTTTGCTTTCTCTTTAAGAGATAAGTCTAATTTCTGAATTAGATATGAAACTGCACTAGCATCAAAATCAACACTACAATAACTACCGCCCCTTTTAAAGCTACACACCTTGATATCTAGGATGCTATTTCTTTGTATGTAACATTTATCTTTTTCCTCTTCGTCAATGAAATCGTTAAAATACCCCTTGATATTATTTAAAATAACATCAAGTATTTGATAGTGACTTCCATCTGATTTTTTAAGATAATCATAACAAGATAAAGTTCTTGATTCTAAGAAGGTATTAACAATCTTTTTTGCTTCAAGCTCTTCAATACCTTTTTCAATAAGATTAGAAATCTTGTTTTGTTTGAATGAATCTTTTTTCTCATTAATTTGCCCCTTTAATAATTTCTTATGATTTTCAAAGGCTTCTTTATAATCAGAAAGTTCATTTGGATCAAAATAAGATAAATCAAGCCCCGAATTAGAATTCTTGTTATAAAAAACTGTTTCTTGTTTTCTAAATTCTAATGGAGCTTCAACAGTTGGGGTACTTTCAAAGATTAGTCTGGACTTTAAACTTTTAAGAGGGGAAAGATCAATAAGGGTTTTATATGAACAAGATCCATCAGCATGAATTTTGGTGTAACATAATCCTAATTGAAAACACTTTCTCTTAAACCACTCTAAAAATTTATCTAGGTTTTCTTTTGTACAAGAGGTCAATACAACATAGACGTGATAAGAACTAGTCTCTTTATAAATGTACTCATTAGTTTGGGTATTAAAAATACCTGAACTTGAGCTAGGTCGAACAAAAGCTTCAATAAACTCCAACTCTGGAATTATGAATTTTAATAAATTGATTAAATCATCAGAACTTTTTATACTTTTCATTGAATCAGGCATATCTTCATCATAATCAAAATCAAAGATACCTAAAGCATCACTTGACTCTTTAAAGCATTGATTAGTTCTTGAAATTGTATTGTATTCAATTAACTCGTCACCTTTTGGAACTATATTCCCCGAATACATCCCTTCATAGTTTGGTTGACCACTTATAATTGCAGTAGCTGCCCCTAAGTTATCAAAATATCCATCCATCATATGTAAATGAGTTAGATGTTTTACTTGAAAACTTCCCAAAAACATATTTGCATTTGAAGTTTTTACAACTTCACCATTAGTAAAATTAAACGTTTTATTCAAATTTACTCCGCTTGCAGTCACTTCAGTAAAAACAATGTTTTTAACTGAGGAAATCTTGCGTAAGTCCATATAGACTCCTTTTAACATTAAGTTTTTAAATATCCTACATTGATACCTACAATGTAAAAAAGGTGAGTGCAAAAAACTTCTAACTAATTAAGAATCTCTTCTATTTATGCTAGAATTATATCTGCGAAAATACATAATTTCTTACACTCACTAAAAGACAAAGTTAATATTTAGTCCTTTAGTAAATGTAAGTTATTAAAGTTAGGCTACATGCCTAACTTTTTATCTTGTTTCACTATAACATATTCGTAAATTCTAAGAACTCATAAATAACCACTAATAAAGCACTCTTTTCTATTTAAATAGAGTTGTAATTATTAATAATCTATTTAACTTTTTGATAAGATTTTACGACCCTTTTTTTAAATTTTCACTTCAAACTTTAAGTAAATTTCTAAGATGTTATTTTTTCTTATTTTTTTCTTAAATATTATAAATCACTTATAATTGTGTAGCTTTGAAACAATACTCTTTTATTTAGAATATTGAGGCCTTTTAAAAGGCCTCTTAAAATTTGAATAGGAATAACTCTACTCTTCAACATCAACCTTGTTGCTTTCAATGTAATTAATTAAATCAATCTTTTTTATTAATCGAACCTTAGGTGAAGGACTAAAAGAGTCTAATTTTTTACTGCTAATTAAAAATTTAATATGACTAGAACTCATTCCTGAAAAGTCAACTGCATCTTTTATCCTTAGATAACCAAGATGATCATTAGAAAATAATGTTTCTTTCATTTTTTTTCCTTTTAATTGTTTTTTTATCTCAAAAGATTAGTTGACGTATCTATATTTAATTTTATATTGAATGTAATAAAATAAGTTAATGGCCTATATTTAAGTGTTTTATTTTATTTAAACTTAGGATGTTTATATATAAATATTGATATAATTATTAATGGGGAACTTTAAAAAGATATGCAAAAAATGCAATTCAAATGACATTATTAAATTTGGTAAAAAAATACGTAATAGAATATTTGACACTCCTTCTAAAAAAAGTCAAAAAGGTAAATATAAGGTGCAAAATTACAAATGTAAAAATTGTGGTTTTCAGTTCGTTCAAAAAAGGTCGATTAAAAGGCTAAATGATTATGATAAAAACTTAATTAGATATTTACTTAATGAAAATTTTTCAATAATTAAAATTGCAAAGGAGATTGAAGTTTCACATACAACAATATATAATCAATTAAAAAAAGGGAATATACCTAAAGAAGTTTCAAATGAATATCTTAAATTATTTGAAGTTTTTATATGGGATGAATAATAATATAAAAGATAAGTTTACTGTATAATAGCAAATAAAGAGTGTTCTAAATATAATGCTTTGATTTGTAGTGATTTATATTGAACTACATGAAACTTTTATTTTAGTACGTATGTGTAAAGTGGCTATTCATATGGCTTTTGTTTTAATAATTGAAGTTGTATAAACCCTTAAAATTGGGCTTAATAGTATTTATTCCGAGTCCGACTAGCTTCTTCTAACAAATTTTATAGTGAATATATTTTTAATAAAGGCAGTCATATCTTCTCATAACTCAACTATAAGTAATTTTTAAAAGTTTTTAATATGATAACAGAATTAAATATAAAAGTTGTAAATACTCGAAATATGAAGTTTTCAATAAGCATGGATTTATAAGTAGATTTGAATATATTCTTTTAAATGATAGTTTCATATTAAGAAAATGCTATATATTACTTGAAAAAACTAGAAATTATATGGTAAATTAACCAATAAATTTGATATAATATATAATATTAAATTTAGGAGTTAATAAAATGGTAAGTTATACTCAAAATGAATTATTATCAATTACAGATTTTACAAAATCTATTAGCAAAGTTCTTGGGAATTTAAAAGAACATACAGTTGAAAAAGTGGGAGTATTAAAAAACAATAAATTAGAAGCTGTTGTTATTTCAACAAATGAATATGAAAGATTAAAAGAGATTGAAGAACTTATGAATAATATAGAACATAAAGAGATTTATGAAACAATTCAAAATAGAAATAATACACTAAAATCTGACTATGTATCAATTGATGATATGGCTAAAAAGTTAAATATAAATATGAGCAATTTATAAGATGTATGAACTTAAATTACATCCTAAAGTAGAAGATGATTTAAAACAACTTGATAATGCACTTCAAATACAAGTTTTCAAAAAGCTAAAACAAATTCAGAACTCTCCTGAACTTGGACTTCCACTTGGGAATAAAAACAATATGGACTTAAGTGGATTCAAAAAAGTGTATGTAGCAAAAAAGAGAGTTAGAATTGTTTATGAAGTTCAAGACAATGTGCTATCTATTTATATAATTGCTATTGGTAAAAGAGATGATATGGAAGTTTATAAAAAAGCAAATGACAGATTATAGAAATTCCATTTTCTTATATATCATTCAAACATACGGAAAATCAAATTTCTTTAATATATTAAATTTAAAACAATCTTTTGACTTTAAGTGACTTATATTGAACAACATAAACCTTTTATTTCTTAACGTACAAGGGAAATGGCATATCGACTGGCATATCGCTACTTTTTGAGAGTTATAAAAAACCTAAAAATAGGACTCTTTAAGATAAAGTTGGATTCCGGACATCTCCACCAAAACAATTAATAAAAAAACCATAGAATATTTTTCTATAGTTTTATTACAAATTCCAACTACATTAAATAAGCTTTTATTTTCAATATTATTGATAAACTTTTTTACTTGGCTTTACTAACATAGTTAAATTATCATTGATATATCGAACTTCAAAAATATCAAGATATTTGATTAATGCTCCTAATTTATTGAATCCATGATTAATTGGGGAGAAAGAACTATTTTGACTAATATATAAACCTACATCTTTTAAATCTGCCCATCCATTATTTCCAGATACTTGATCAACTGCATCAAGAAGAGATTTTTTTAGATTCTTATCTTTTTTTGCATCATAATCATTACCTTTATAACTAATTTTAAAATCATATTTGTATTCATTAGTATCATCAAGCACTTGTACTTTTTCTTGTAGTTGAATAAACTTTTCTACATAGATAAATTGTGAACAAGCTTTTACTAAAGCATCTGGTGTTTTTTCTTCGCCATATCCAAGTACAGTTTTTGCATCTGATAATATCCTTGCAACAAGTGGAGTAAAATCACTATCACTTGTAATCAAAGCAACAATATCAATATCTTTTGTATATATTGAGTCCATAACATCAATAACAATTGCTATATCAGAAGCATTTTTATTACTTGTATATGCAAACTGTTGATAAGGCTGAATACTATAATCTAATAAAACATTTTCCCAAGCACTAAGATGTCTACTTGACCAATCTCCATATGCTTTTCTAATAGTGATTTTTCCATATTGAGATAGATCTTTAAAAATACTATCTATATATTTTGCACTAACATTATCACAATCTATAAACATTGCAATATTTTTTTGTTGATTATTTCCCATTGATAAAACATCCTCAAATTTATATTATTTAGATTTTATCTAAAATCTATTGGAAACTAAAATGTTTTTAATAAATTTAAATACAATATCAATTTAAAGCTTTATAATAATATAATAAAAAAATTTATTAAAAGGCTTAATATGCTATCGACTGAACTTATTATTCTATTTGTAATTATTGCTATTATTGGATTGATACTTAAATCACCAATAATAAAAGGAATCATTGGAGAAAAAAGTGTATACTCAATTTTAGATAGTTTGTTAAACAAAGAAGAATACTTTATAACGCAAGATATAAGTCTAGAAAATAATGATAATACAACACAAATCGACCTTATAGTATTTTCTGCATATGGAATTTTTGTTATAGAAGTAAAAAACTATAAAGATTGGATTTTTGGAAACGCAACCCAAAAAACTTGGACTCAAACTATATATAAAAAGAAATATAAATTTCAAAATCCACTACATCAAAACTATAAGCACATAAAGTTTTTAGAACAAACTTTAAACACTTCTACAAATAATGATATATTTAAAAACATAGTTGTTTTTACAGGAGATAGTAAGTTTAAAACCAAACTTCCAAGTAATGTTTGTACTATATCTAATTTAGTTCCATATATTCAAAGTTTTAATAAACCTATATTATCAAGAAAAGATGTTGTAAAGTATATGAATCAAGTTAAAGAATATAGCTTAGACAAAGGTATTAAAACAAACATTAGACATATTAATAATATAAAGTCAAAATATAACAATTTGCAATAAAATCTAAACAATAAAAAAAATTTCGTTAAAATATAAAAAACAAAAATAAAGGTTCATTTTATGGAAGGTAAGATTTTGGTTACTTACAAGATATTATGCAAGTCTGATTTTAACTTAGAGGTTACATTAGAACAGTTACTTGCAAATGAAAAAGTTGCAAAGGTTATTAAAAGTGAGTTTGCTAAAGGTATAAGAAATATAGCTTTAAATACTAAGAGTGATGAGTGTAAACTTAAGATAGAAACACAAAAAGAGCTTTACCAGTTTGAAGCTAGAAAAGATGACTTTGCCGATTTAGTTACTCTTGCAGAAGAAGATGCAAACGCTAGAAAACTAAATAAAAAAGATTGTATAGGTGTTGAGTTAGTTGATATTGAAACTACTAAAGAGTAGATATTTAAAATATGGATTACAAAGACACCTATTACAAAAACTATTATGAAATTGATGATGTTTTTATATTTAATCTAAAAGATTTTGATAAGGATAAAAGCAATTCTTTATTTAAAAGAAACTTTGCAATTATTACAGCCTTTAATCCCCAAAATGAACTTCTATCTTGTATAGAAAATCAAGATAGACATATACTTCTAAGAAAAGACATAGAAAAGTTAGAACTTCAATATCTTTATGCAAGAGGCTTTTTATATGAGCATAGTGAAGATGGTTATTTGATATATGATATAAACTTTCAAGAAGCAATAAATCTTGCTTTAAAATATGAACAATTTGCTATTTTTTTATAATAACAATAATGACAAAAAGATTGGATATTACGAATGTACTTCAAAACTACCTATTGTTGAAATAACATATTAAATTAAAAGTTTTATCTACTATTTTATATACTTAGAAAAATACTTTAAAGGAAATAAATATGAAAAAAAATACTGCTTTCTGTTTTTTTACTGGCATTTTGTATCAACTTTGCCTATGCTCTTAGTTGGTCACAACTTAAAAGTTGGACAAATAAAGATATTGAACCTGATGTAAAATACAATATTGAAACAGAGGGTTACAATGTAAGAGTTTATGAGTTTACTCCACTTACTGACCCAGGAAGTACTTGTATTATGACATTTACAAATGAAAAAATGGGAATGTTTTTGCTTCAATAAATCAAAAGATGCAATTAAGAAAAAATAGAAGTTTTAAACTTCTATTTTAAGATGATTTTTTTCTATCAAAATAATAAACGAATGTTAAAGCAACTAGCCCAACTACTGCAATTGAGCTTAACATCATATATAAATTTTCCATAAAGATACTCCTCTTTTGATACTATTTAGTTTTTTAATAACAATAATATCATTTAAATATTTTTATTTCAATATATTTTTAAAAACTGTATATTTTTTATAACTTATATAGTAACATCGTAACGAATTTATACATTTTATAAAATCAAACTATTCTTGATATCTTCAAAACTTTGAGGTCTTGCATAAAAATACCCCTGACCAATATCACAACCTAAATCACTTAATACATCCTCTTGTTCTGGATACTCTATTCCCTCAGCAACTGTTTATAACCTAAACTATTAGAAAGTGCTATTATTGCTTTAGTAATTTGAAGGTTATTATTGTTTTTAGGAATATAATCAATAAAAGCCTTATCAATCTTAATAGTCTCAACAGGAAGTTTTGAAAGATAACTCATAGAAGAATATCCTGTACCAAAATCATCAATAAACATTTTAAAACCTAATGATTTAAGTTCATTAAGTAACTTTATACTATCTTCACCAAAGTCCATTATATATCGCTCTGTTAATTCAAGCTCTATTTGACTTGCTTTATTCCTATTTCTTCAATAATTGTTTTAATATTATTTAAAAAGTCTGCTGACCTAAACTGTATACTTGATATATTAATAGCTATATATTCAAGAGTAGTATCTATTTGTTTAAACTTCATAAAATCTTCACAAGCTTTTTTGAAAATAAACTCCCCTATTGGTACAATAAAACCAGTATCTTCAGCTATTGGTATAAAAGTAGCAGGTGATACAAAACCTAATTTGTCATTATTCCATCTAACTAAAGCTTCAAAAAGATCTTGTTTTTTTAGTATTTAAATCATATTGTGCTTGATAATTTAAATAAAGTTCATTTTCTGAATTGCTTGTTTTAAGGCTTGTTCTATTACAAGCTGATCATGTACATCCTCAGAAAGTTTTTCATCATAATACTCAAAAGTATCCTTACCTTGCTTCTTAGCATAATACATGGCAGTATCTGCATTTTTTATAAGTGTGTTTGCATGTCATCACCATCACTTGGAAACATAGCTACACCAATACTAGCACTTGTATTTAGTTTGAAGTTATCTATTTTTACAGGTTGTTTTACTATCTCTAAAATCTTTTCACACACAAAACCTGCACTACTCTTGTTTTTTGCAGATTCTAGTACTACTACAAACTCATCGCCACCCATTCTAGCAAGCATATCAGATTTGTCTTAACACAGATTTAATTCGAGAAGAAACTTCAATTAAAAGCTTATCTCCTACATTATGACCCAAAGTATCATTTATGATTTTAAACCTATCCAAATCTAAGAAAAGTAGTGCAACTGTATAATATTTCTTTTTGATACATCGATTACATGATTTAGATGCTCTTCAAGCATAACTCTATTAGGCAAAGATGTAAGACTATCATGATAAGCTAGAAGTCTGCTTTTTCTTGTGTATCAATAATCTCTTGCAAGTTTGTATGAATAGAAATATATTTAAGAATCTTGCCATCTTTATTTCTTACAGCAGTAATATTTAACCAAGTAGGAATCAATGTCCCATCTTTAGCAATATCATTTACCTTACCTTTAAAATAGCCATGTCTATTTAAGTGAGTTAAGACTTTTTTATAGAACATTTTATCTTGTTTATTGTAGCTAAAACATTTGGTTTTTTTACCAACTAGTTCCCCAATTTCATATCCTGAAATATCCTCATAAGCCTTATTAGCACTTACTATATCACCACTTCTATCTATGATTAAAATACCCTCTTGTGTATTTTCAAATACAATAGCTGATTCTTTTAACTCTTCTTGTTGTTTAATATATTTTGTAATATCAAGTTTTATAGCAAGATAATTTACTACTTCACCATTTAAAAAGATTGGTACAATTGAAGCTTTTTCATAAAAAATAGAACCATCTTTTCTTTTATTTATAAACTCACCTTCCATTTTTTACCATTTTTTAAATTCTCATCTAACTGTTTGTATCTACTCTCAGGAGTAAGGCCTGATTGTAAGACTTTTGGTTTATTACCTAAAACTTCTTCTTTTTCATAACCAGAGTTATTTTCAAAAATCTCATTAACATATAAAATATTTTTTATTTGCATCTGTTAAAACAACTGAATTATCACTATGTTGTACTGCATATTTAAAAGCTTGAAGTTCATTTTGTATTTTTAGAGTATTTAAATATAGTTTTACCATTACAATTATTAAAATCACAGATAATATAAAAAACATCAATGGCAATAATTAACTGATGAAAAAGTTCTTTATCATGATGATTTCTAAACTATTTGAAGTTTTTATTATGCTTGCATTTAAATCTACAGATAAAGATTGCTCTAAAATCTCTTTTAACTCTTTTTTTAACTCTAAAACTTTTCTTATATGTCTATCAAAATAATCAATATTATTAATAGTTCTTTTATTCTTTATATATTCTAAGTTCTTATAAATAGTAGTTTCATTTTCATTATATTTACATAATCTTGAACTAATAGAAAAGTTATCTTATTTACAATAGCTTTTAACTCTTTGTCTAAACTTTTATCTTCACTAATACTATAATTTAAATCAAAAGATAATGAATAGAGTTAAGTCTTGTGGAATGTCTTGATTTAAAATCTTCTATTAACTCAAGTTTTTGCAAGTATTTGTTTTCTATATCATTTAAGTGCTCTAAAAATTCATTTCCAAAATCTTTTTTAATATCACTTTTTATTAGTTTATTTAAATAAAATTCAAAGCTATCAGTTTTTTGTACTATATCATCAAAGTTAATTAACTTACTATTTATATTAAAAAAATTTGAAAAGTCTTTATTTATAAGTCTCAACTGCATTAACTATTTTTATAACTATCATAGTTTTTCACACTATTTTCTATTTTAAAAAGATATAAAAAAAGTCCTGCTAATAATATAGAAGTGATAATAATAGAAGGAAACAAATAAACTTTTTGCTTTTAGAAACATTTAGTTACTCCCTTTTTTTGCTAACTCACCTGATAAAGACTCCAAAAAGCTAACTATCAAATCCACTTCTTTTTCACTCATTGGTCTTCCTACTTGATAAAGTGCCATGATTTTAACTGCTGCGTGTAAACTATATGTTCTTCCATCATGAAAATATGGTGCTGTGTGTTCGATATTTCTTAATGTAGGAACTTTAAAATAGTGTTTATCTTTTTCTTTTTTTGTAAGATTGTATCTTCCAAGATTAGTAATCTTTGCATCTTCCATAACACCAAACTTACTATATAAGTTTCCTCCTACATTAACTCCATTATGACAAGCAATACAACCTTTGTTTTTAAAAAGCTCATAACC
>CANNZV010003820.1:0-53531 GCA_947561585.1 Caprella mutica | reverse complement strand
CAAAATATAATGGAATTGAAAATCTTGAATTAAACCCTTATTTTTATTCTGCTAAAGATGTAGCAAACTTCTATGGTTTAAAAGCAACTTATGGAACTGATATGTTTGGATTAACTGCTCATTATGCGCAAAGTTCAGAAGATGCAGCGAACACAGAAGATGGAGAAGTTTTACATTTTGAAGCAAGTGCTAAAGTAGCTGGATTTGCTTTATCAGCTGGTTATATTCAAGCTGGTGATGATAATGGCTTAGGTTCAATTGCTTCTTTTGGTGATAATATTGACCCAACAGAAGAATTAGGTGATTATGTTTATGCTACAGATGCTAGTACTATTTATGCAGCAGCAGGATATACTATTTCTGATGTGGAGTTATCTGCACTATATGCAATTGCTGATAATGATACTACAAATAAAGAAGACAAAGAGTTTACAATAGGTGCTGCTTATTCATTTACTGAAAACTTAGCTGCTGATATTATGTATACAGATTTATCTTTAGAGTCTGACAAGGACAAATCAAAAGTAGCTCTAAACCTAGCTTATTCATTTTAGTTGACACAATAAAAATACACCTAAAGGAAGGAAGTTTTGCTTTCTTCCTTTTTTTATTCCTGAAATTTCAAAGTATACTGATAACTATTCTCAATATTAATATATCTTTAAGTTTTCTTCATGTAGTATACTAATAATGATTATCAATAATAAAGGATTTATAATGATTACTTGTTACGAAATAAAAAATAAAAAAGATTTAGTAGAACCAACTGGTTGTACTTGCTAAAGGAAGCAAAATGAGTATATTAGTTATTGGAGGAGATAAAATCTCGCCCATTGTAAATATGTTAGAAAACCTTGGTGCAAAAACTATAAATCACTGGGATGCAAGAAAAAAATCTTCAGCTCCTAAGAAAAAAGTTCCTATGGATACTGATTGCATAGTAATGCTTACTTCTTTTTTAAACCATAATACAATGCTTAAGTATAAAAATGAAGCAAAAAGAAAAAACATCCCATTTATTTGTGCAAAAAGATCACTTTCTTGCGTATATGATGAGTATGTAAAAATTATGGGTATTACAGATTGTAGTCAATGTTACGCAAACTGTACAAAGAAAAAGGACTAATATGAGTTTTAACTATTTAAATTACTGTGATGACTTTGTTGGTTTTGATAACAATAAAGAGTTTTTACCAAAAGGCTTTGATAGTTTTAATTCTCAATACAGATTAAGACAGCTATTTTTAAACCTTAGCAATTATGTTTTAAAACCATATTGTAACTTTACAAAATATGAACAAAGAAGATTAAGTATTTATTCTCTTAAAAATGCTTTTGAGTTTAAAATAAATTCTATGCTTTCTACTTCAAATATAAAAACACACAAGGTTTCTAAAAGCTTTAAAATTTGTATTAATTCAACTAAAATTATAAATAACTATTTAAACAAAACTACTCACTCAACATTCGTAACAAGTAAAAGTTTAGTTCCTGCTGCAAAACTAATTTCTCATTGTTTTATAAATAATAATATGCAGTTACTTATTGATAAACATTTACTATTTCATGAATTCGTTTTAAATAAGATTAGAAAACTTCATAAAGACAAAAATGTAATAGATTTAGGTGATTCAATTTGTATTGAAGCAAAAGATGTATGTAAACTTAAAATCTATACATCATGGAAAAATATTGAAGTTAAAAATCCAAATATAAAAGATGAACTAGAAGGTGCTATTGAGTCAATAAAAAAAGGAGATTTCAAGCAGATATATTTAGCTTATCCAAAAGATGATGAGTTTAAAAAACAAATACCTATATATGTGGATGAATTAAAAAACAAAGAGTATCAAATCAAAGCAATACCGTACTCTTTTAGATCAATTATAAGATAAAAACAGGAGATTTACAAAATGGCGACAGCTATATTTTATACAACTAGTACAGGAAATACAACAGAAGTAGCAAGCAAAATTGCAGAAGAGTTAGGAGGACTTGAAGTTTTTGATTTAAGTTCTAACCTTGATAAAGTTGAACAATATGATAAAGTAATTATTGGTGCTTCTACTTGGGGTGATGGTGATTTAAATGATGATTTAGATGAAGTTTGGGATGAATTTTGTGAACTTGAATTCTCTGGAAAAAACGTAGCTTTATTTTCACTAGGAGACCAAGAAGGATATGGTGATACATTTGTAGATGCATTAGGTACTATTTATGAACAAGTGAATTCAAAAGGTGCTAATATTGTAGGATTTACATCAACTGATGAATATGAATATGATGAATCAAAAGCAGAAATTGATGGAAAATTTGTTGGCTTAGTTATTGATGAGGATAATCAAGATGATTTAACAGACGATAGAATTAAAGCCTGGAGTGAAGATATCAAAGGTGATATTCTATAAGAAAACAAAACTAAAAGTTTAAACTTTTAGTTTTGAGTACAATCTTCGCAAGTTCCGTAAAGTTGCATAGAGTGACTTGTAATTTTAAATTTATTCTTTTTAGCAATTCTGTCTTGTCTTTTCTCTATTTCATCATCTAAAAACTCTACGATTTTACCACATGAAGTACAAATAAGATGATCATGATGAGATTTTGCATTACTCTCATATTTTTTTCCATCTGTACCAAAATTAATAGATGCGATTAAGTCTACTTCTTCTAAGAAACTTAGTGCTCTATAAACTGTAGCTATTCCAATATTTGTATCTGGGTATTGTTTTTTAATTTCATTGTAAACTTCTTCAGCTGTTAAATGATCTTCAGCGTTAATTAAAATACTTAAAACAATTTCTCTTTGTTCTGTGTATTTTAAACCTTTTTGTTTAACAATTTTTTTAAGTTCTTCTATTATCTCTTCGTTATCTACCATAAAAATTTGCCCTTAAACTTTATAATGCCTAATAGTATAGCCAAAGTTTGCCTAAAATACAAACACTAAATATTATCGTTTAATATAACTTCTTCTTTTAGTTCTTTTTTAGCAAGTTTTTTCTTTTTTTTGTTTTCAGGCTGATAAAGCATATGATGCCAAAGTGCAAAACCACAAAAAGCAGCTCCTGCAATAACATGAGTTTTCTTAGCTACTTTGTTTTTCATAAACATTGAAGTTACAACTGTTGCACCTAAAGTTGCAGTCATTCCTATTTTTGCAACTTCTTTTTTTACCTCTAAATCAAGCTTTTGCATTCCTTTTTTTCCTTCTTGCTCTTCTGTCAATAGTTTTTTTTGTTCCTTTTAAAGTCTCATAAGTTAGTGCTGCTGTTAAAACAGTAGCAAGTGGAAGTATAAATGGCATCTTTAATCCTTTTGATAATAATTATCATAATAATAACTATTTTATCTTTAAAACAAACTGATAACTATTATCAGGATTAAAACTATTTATTTAACTTTACGCCTCTTATTGAATTTAAAAGTAGTCCAATTGTCGTTCCATTATGTAAAAAGGCCGTTACAATAGGAGAGAACGCTCCAAAAGTAGCACCTGCTAAAATGGCTGAATTAATACCAACTGTTGCATTAAAATTTGTGTTTATCAACTTCATTGTTTTATGTGCTAACTCTTTAGCTTCAACAACAGCTGCAATATCATCTTTTAACAAACTAACATCAGCAGTTGCCTTAGCAATATCGGCACCTTTACTCATAGAAATTCCAACATGAGCTGAAATTAGCGCAGGTGCATCATTAATTCCATCACCTACAAAGGCTACTTTATTACCCTCTTCCATCATCTTTTTTACAATTGAAGCTTTATCACTTGGTAACAATTCAGAATATACCTCATCAATACCTAACTCTTTGGCAACACTTTGTGCTTTTTTATCAACATCACCTGTTAGCATTACAAGTTTTTTTACACCAAATTCTCTTAACTTTTCTAAAGACTCTTTTATATTATGTCTAATTTGATCAACTAAAGAAATTGTTCCTAAAAGCTCATTGTTATAAGCAATATAAAGTAAAGTTTTACCTTCATCAAGCTTTTTATCAATCTTTTCTTGATGAGCTGAAAAATCTATTTTCTCATCATCTTCTAAAAAATGTCTACTTCCAATAATTACAGCTTTACCATTTACTTCTGTTTTTACACCATGAGCTACAATAAACTCAACTTCTTCATGATGCATATGAACAAAGCCTCTTTTCTTTGCAGCTTTAACAACAGCTTCTGCAACTGGATGAAAGTAGTGCTCTTCCGTACTAGCAGAAAGATTTAAAACCTCTTCTTCTGTCCAGTTTTCATTAAAAGATTGTACATCAACAACTTCTAAATCACCTTGAGTTAAAGTTCCAGTTTTATCAAAGATAAAAGTATCAGCACTACTTAAAGCCTCGATAGATTTTGCACCTTTTATCATAATTCCTTCATGACCTGCTTTTGAAATTGTAGATTTAAAAGCAACTGGTGTTGCTAATTTTAAAGCACAAGAATAATCAGCTTGTAAAACAGAAGCCACTCTTTCAAAATCTTTGCTCATCACATAAGAAACTCCAGCAAGTCCTAGTGTAATAGGTACTAATTTATCTGCTAATTTTGTTGCTTTTAGCTGTACTAATGATTTCTCATTTAATGAGTTTTCTATATAGTGTTTTATTCTTTGTGTTGCTGTGTTAGCACCAACTTGCTCAGCCCAAATTTTTAACCTACCCTCTTCTAAAACTGTTCCAGAAATAACTCTGTCACCTCTTTGTTTTTTTACAGGTTCAGCCTCTCCTGTCATAGAAACTTGGTTTACACTTGCACTACCATTTACAATATGTCCATCAACAGGAACAGTACTTCCTGCTGAAACAACTACTATATCACCAACTTTAATACTATCTGTATCAACTAAAGTCTCAACTAGTTTTCCATCAACTTCTTTTTCAAGCCAAGCTTCTTTTACATTTGGTTTTGCAAGCTCTTTTAGTAAATCATCACTTCTGTGAACAGTTGTTTCTTCTATATACTCTCCAAGAGCTAGCATTGCATTTGTAGAATTAGCAGCAAGATAATCTTTTCTAAATAAAGAAATACCCACAGCTGCACTTTCTAAAACCCTTGAAGTAAGCCCTTCTTTAAAAAGTTCTTGAGTCCCTTCTATTAAAAGAGGTGTTGCTGCACTACTTGAAATAGCTGCATTTACAAAATCATTTTTAATAAATCTTTCACTAACTAATGCACTTGAAGCATAAATCAAAGGTTTTAGGCTTGGTTCTTCATCACTAACACAAGACACACATACAGCTGCTTCTTCATCTAATGAACTTAATAATTCATCTGCATTTACACAAGCTAATTTATCTTCTATTACTTCACATACATCTTCATCAAAAGTAAAAATTATACTTTTAGCTTTTTTATTTATTCTAACAGAAGTTACATGCTCTATTTTTTCAAGATAGTTTTTAAGGATATTTTCATCAAGATACTCATCACTTAAAAGTTCAAACTTATATCTTGCTCTAAAAGATGTTCCATGAACTTTTCTAAAACTATTTATACTCATAATTAACCTTAATAGTTTTTAGCTTCCATTTGAGCTTTTGCATCTTCCATTCTCTCTTTTAACTCTTCCATTCCTGCTTGAACTAGTTCACTACCCTTTGAAAAACCATTGAAAATAGCTTTTTGTGTAGTTTTGTTTGTTAAAAGAAAAGTCACACCTGCACCAATTAATGCACCCTTTACAAAATCACCATTAAAAAATGAATCATTTACATTATTTTGATTATCTATTGGATTTTGTGCAGAATTATTTGCATTTTGATTTATATATGGATTAACTTGCTGAGTATTATTAATATTTTGATTTTGATTAATATATGGATTTGATAAAAAAGCATTTTGAGTAGCTTGATTATTTGTCATATTTGCTTGTGGATTTATTTGTGTTTGTTCTTGTTGATTCATATTATTCATATTCTACTACCTCATTGTTTTCTGTTGAACAAGAAACTGCTTGTACTTGCTCTTCACTATTAAACTTCTTATCAATCATTTCAACTGCATAAACCCCAGCAGCACCAACCGCTAAAGAAGTTAAAGCTTTGAACATACCATTTTTTTCATTTTTATACGAACTTGCAGCTACAACTGAAGCTGTAGCTATTGTTCCTTGAGTTGTTCTTTTTACTACATCATATGTTGCTTTTCTAATATTCGTTTCACCTTTTTTTATTCTCATAGCATTTATAGTACCTGCTGCAAGTAAAGAAACAGCTGCACCACTTACTAAATGATGTGTCATTACCTTTGGTTCTTCTAAATTATTTTTCATTTTTATCCTCTTCTTTACTCTCTTTAGACTCATGATTAGACTCTTCTTGAGTTTTGTTTTTTTCTTTTTTATCTTTTATACAATCAATTGTTGCTTCAACATTTTGTTTTACATTATCTTTTGCATCACAAACTACATCTTTTGACTTATCAAATAATTCATCTGTTTTTTCTTTTATTTTTTTACTATTGTTATATGCAACTACTGCACCTGCTCCAACTGCTACACCTAATAAAAATGGAAGTGCCATGATATATCCTTTACTCTTCTGTATTATTTTCTTTATTCATCATACTATTAAGTGCCATACCACCTAAGGCACCAACTGCAAGACCACTCATCATTGACATATTCATATTTGATAATATAGACATAATTTTATTTTGGTCTATGTTTCCATTCATTGCATCATCAAGTAATTCTTGATATTGCGCCATATTATCCATCATATTTGCCCCATTTTGATTTGTATCGGGCATTTGATTATTTATTTGAAGATTTACTTGATTATAAAATGAAGCTACACAAGCTCTAAAAGAGGGTAAGTGATTGTTAAATGAAGCTGCTTGAATTCTATAGAAAAGATCTCTTACGTCTGGTTCGTTTACATACATAAGTAAATTATCATATAAAGATATATTATCAATCTCAGCAGCAACTGCGATTTCACAACACTCTTGTAATGTGTTTGGTAATTGTATTTGTGTTTGCTCAACTATAGGAGCTTCTACACCATACTTTTGCATTAAAAGTATAATCTCATTATAGTGATTTATCTCAGAGTTTATGATATTTGAAAATGGCAATACATTTCCAAACTTTGCAATAACATTGCTATAAGTATTATAAGCTTCAAACTCGTCATTTGCAGCGATTCTTAAAGCCTGAGATAAAACAGGTTGTGGGTCATTAGGATCGACTCTTTGAGCATCCAACAAATTCTGATCTGCATTATTTTGTTGCATTTACACTACCTCCTTTGCTAGGGTGTTTATTAGTTTTGTTACTTCATCTAAATTTTTATGTGCTATTAAATCTTCCCAAAGTCTTGGTTCAAAAATTGCTGGGTCATAAGTAATTGTAACTGAAGCAATAATCTTTTTAATCTTTATTTCTTTAATACCATTTATTTTTTTTGGTAAATTCTCAATATCCTCTAGTGTGATATTTCCACCTTCATTTTTTATTTTAGGATTAACTCTTACTCTTAGTCTTCCAGGAGAGTGAGCAATAATGCTAAAATAATCTGCTATTTTTATAATATCTTCTGTACTTATCAAAAAAATTCCTTTTACTAGTAGATTTTTATATTATCTGCCTTAACTATATCTTAATATAAATCTAGACTCATTATCAAAAAGATTATATCAATATTGAACTTAATAATAATTATCAATAGCATATGAAAATAAATATTAGATTCATTTATCATATTTACTTGATATATATAAACTATAAGCAAGGCTTATTGTATTATAATAATCATTATTAAAGACAAGGAATAAAAATGACCCTGGATAAGTTAAATATCAATGAGTCTGCTATTATAAAATCTATAAATTGTGAAGCTTCACTAAAAAATAGATTTAACTCTTTTGGAATAGTAAGAGGTTCTAAAATATATGTAGAAGAAGTAACTTTAACAAAAAGTACTATTGAAATAAAAATAAACAATACAAAAGTTGCCCTACGATTTACAGAAGCTGCAAAAATTGAGATTGAAAAATGCAAATAAAAGATTTTAAAGAAGAAAAAGTAATAAAAGTAGCTTTAGTTGGTCAGCCAAATGTTGGGAAATCAATGCTTATCAACTCAATCTCAAATGCAAGACTTAAAGTAGGAAACTTCTCAGGAGTTACTGTAGCAAAAGAAGAAGTAGTATTTAAATATAAAAACTACAAAATAGAAATTACTGATCTTCCAGGGTCTTACTCTTTAAATGATTATACCTTAGAAGAAAAAGTTACTAAAGAGTATTTAGAAAATTCACCTTATGACATAATTTTAAATGTGCTTGACTCAACAAATTTAGAAAGAAACTTATATTTAACATCAGAATTACTTGCACTTGACAAAAAAATGATTATTGCTTTAAATATGATTGATGAAGCAAAAAAAGAGAATATTCAAGTAGATGAAAAACAATTAAGTAAGATTCTAGGTAAGCCTTGTATTAAAACAAGTGCAGCACAAAATTTAGGAATAAAAGAAGTTGTAGATAATATAGTGAAAAAACATGAGTCTTCAAAACTTCCTACCAAACTTACTTTCTCTGATGTAATGGAAGAAGAGATCTCAAACTTAGAAAAAGTTATGGATGAAAATGCCTTTAGAACTTCTCAGACATATAGACAACTTGCAATTAAACTTTTAAAAGAAGATAAACAAACATATAAATATTTTCATGACGAGCCAATTTGGGTTAAACTTCAACCTGTACTTGCCCATGCTTTTGAGCATTTATTTATTCATTATGATACGAAAAATATGGATGATATATTTAGTGATGAAAGATTTGCTTTTGCAAAAGGGGCTGTAACTGAAACAGTTAAACAAGAAAAAAGTATAGCAAAATCAACAACTGAAAAAATAGATTCTTTACTTATTCATAAATTTTTAGGCTTACCTATCTTTTTATTTTTAATGTGGGGATTATTTCAACTTACTTTTGAAATAGGAAATATTCCTATGGATATGATTGATGCATTTTTTGCTTCACTTATTGATGGTACAAAAGAAGCATTAGGAGATAATCAATTAAGCTCAGTAATCGCTGATGGAGCACTAGCAGGAGTTGGTGCAGTTGTTCTTTTTTTACCAAATATTGTAATACTATTTTTTGGTATAGCTCTGCTTGAAACTACTGGATATATGAGTAGAGTTGCATTTTTACTTGATGGTTTTTTTCATAAATTTGGCCTTCATGGAAAGTCATTTATTCCTTTAGTTACAGGTTTTGGATGTTCAGTTCCAGCTTACATGGCTGCAAGAACTTTAAAAAATGAAAAAGATAGACTTTTAACTTTATTTATTATAGGTTTTATGTCTTGTGGGGCTAGACTTCCTATTTATGTGCTTTTTGTAGGTGCTTTTTTCAATGAAGGGAACGCAGGAAATATCTTATTTATTATATATATAAGTGGAGCAATTTTAGGATTAATTGCAGCGAAAGCTTTAAAAATTATTGTATTTAAAAGTGAAGATGAACCTTTTGTAATGGAAATGCCAAAATACAGAATGCCATCATTTAAACTAATCTGGCATACTGTTTCAAATCAAGCTCTAATGTACTTAAAAAAAGCAGGTACTTATATTTTAGCAGCTTCTATTCTTATTTGGTTTGCATCAAACTATCCTAAGTACCCTTTAATTGAAGAACAATACGCTAATAAAATAGAACTAGTAAGTTCAGAAGATAAAAAAAGTGAACTATTAAATGAACTTGCAATGTACAAACTAGAAAACTCGTATTTAGGTATTATAGGAAAAGCTAGTGAGCCTTTATTTGCTCCACTTGGTTTTGATTGGAGAATGTCTATTGCCTTAGAAACAGGACTTGCTGCAAAAGAGATTGTGGTTTCAACTCTTGGTATTTTATATGGTTTAGGTGAAGACAATGATGAAACTTCAAAAGGTTTAATTGAAAAAATCAAAGATAATATACCTTTTGCATCAGCTATTTCATTTATCGTATTTGTAATGATTTATTTGCCTTGTCTAGCAGCTTCAATGGTTTTTGCAAAAGAAGCAGGAGGATGGAAGTATTTAGCTTATTTATTTGTCTTTACAACTACAACAGCATGGGTTTTATCATTTATTGCGTACAATATCACAAAAATAGTAGTAGGCTAAAGCCTATTACTATTTAAGTATAACTTTATTTCTTCCACTATTCTTTGCTTTATATAAAGCCTCATCTGCAATATTAAAATAGTCATCAAAATCTTTTTCTTTTGTACAATAAGTACATCCAAAACTTGCTGTTATTCTTAGATTATATTTTTCATAAATAAACTCTTTTTGTTCAAGTAGAACTCTTAATCTATTAGCAATCCTCTCTAAATTTTTATATTCAGTATTTACAGCTATAATAAATTCTTCACCACCAAATCTTCCTATTAAATCATCACTATGTAAGTGCTGTTTTAAAAGTAATGCAACGTCTCTTAAAATACAATCTCCAATAAAATGTCCATAATTATCATTTATACTTTTAAACCTATCAATATCAACAATAATCAAAGCAAAATCTTTAATATTAAGCCAATACTTACAATAATCTATAATTGTATTTTTGTTATAACAAGAAGTTAGCTCATCAACTGAAGCTTTATTTTCTAACTCTTTTATTTTTTTATTATACATAGAAACATCATTCATACAAACAATATATTTTTGAATTTCAACTTTTGATATATCAAAAACAAAATATTTTTTCTTCACTATTATTTATAGTAAACTTTGCAGGCTTGTCAATAGAAGAGTGAGTTTTAGCCACATTTAATAAGTTCATTTTAGTTTTATATCTAGTATTGCTATATTATTCATAAAACTACTGCTATTTTCAAAAAGATCTAAAAACTTTTTATTAGCACTTTGTATTTGTGTACCATCTGTAATAAATATAATATGTTGTTGTGAATCCAAAACTGATTGTAAAAAATCTCTTTCTTTTTTAATATTCTCATTTTGTGACTCATAAATTGTTTTAAACATTTCATTCATTTTTTTACTAAGATATGTTATTTCATCATCATAGAGTAATTCGATATTTTTTACTAGATCTTTTTCTTTTGAAACACTTTTAACTGTATTTGAGATTTTTTCAATTCTACTTGTAAATATTTTATTTATAAAATACAAATATAATGAAAATAAAGATGATAAAAAATACAAAAAATAGTTCTAAAAGAAGTTTATTACTTTGTCTAATTTCATTGTAAATATTTCTCTTCATTTTTAGAAATAGATAAAAACTATCATTTAAATAGTCGTTCACTTCTATATTAATATAGATATTTTCTTTTTCTTCTCTGTTTATATCATATTTGAAACCATAACTTTTTTTATAATTTTTGTCTAAACTATAACTTGGTAATAAAGATACATATGTGTTTAAAATATCTGATAGTTCATTTAAAAAATCCGCATTTATTGCTTTTGCAACAAAAACATAACCTAAATTTTCAATTTTTTCAATAGAAAACATTAGTTTCTCATACTCAAAAGTAGTAAATTTCAATTTTCTACTTTTACTCAAATATTTTTCAATATCACCATCTTCAAAGAAATACCTTATATTATTTGAAATACTCATATACTCTTTAGAACTTGTATCAAAAACCTCACTATAGACTATGTTTTTTTTATTATCAAGTAATATAAATAAGATATATCTAAATTTGAAGCTATTTCATGAAATTTGTAATTTTTGTTTTTTTCTTTTAAAGTCTTTATAATAGCTTGGTTTTTAGAATACTCATAAGCTATATTATCAAGAAGCAACTTTTTTGTGTCTAAAATTTTACCTAAACTATTCACTCTATTTTTAACTATTTCATCTTCTAAAACTAAAGTTTTTAACTCTCTATCTTTCAAAATAAAATAGATTAATATCAAAAGCAATATAAATAAAGATGTAAAAAGTAAAAAGATTTTATTGTTTATTTTCATTATAATCCTCTTATATAAAATATAAATAGGATTATAGTAACTTTTAGTTTAAATTATATTGATAATGATTATCAATAGTTATTTATTTTGACAATCTTCACAAATTCCATATATTGTCATAATATGATCTTTTAATTTAAAGTTATGCTTTTTTGCTACTAATTCTTGCTGATCTTCTATCAAATCATCAGTAAATTCAATAATTTTACCACAGTTTGTACATATCATATGATCATGGTGAATTGATATATTTAACTCATATCTTTTTGTACCATCTCCAATATCTAAAGATTTTACAATATTCATTGACTCAAAAAACTTTACTGTTCTATAAACAGTTGCAATTCCTAAATCAATTTTATATAAACTTTTTGCAATATTTACTATTTGTTCAGCACTTAGATGATCATCACTAAAATAAAGTATTTTTAATATATAATCTTTTTGAATTGAATTTTTATATCCTGATTTAGAAACAGACTTTTTAAAGTTTGATAAAAATGACTCAAAACTAATCTCATATCTTTTCACTACATAAACCCTTTGTAAACAACAATAATAGTTCCAAGTATTAATGCTAAAGCATATACTTTAAATAAATTACTTTGAAGTTTTATATTTTTTTTATATAAATTTGTCTCATTTATATTTTTCATTTTATACCTTGATAATTAGTATCATTTTTAATATGATACAAAACACTATCTTAATAAAACATTAATGATAATAATTATCGTTTTAATAAGATATTAAGTATTTTAGTTTTAAACTTTTATTTACAAAAGGATTTAAAATGCTAAATGTTGGAATTAATATCTTAGGACAAGTTGCAAAAACTGCTCTATTTAGTGCTGTATCTACAAAAGTGCTTGATAGTATTATAACTTCAAAAATTAATAAAAAAAATGACCATAACAAATGGATGAGAGAAACAAAACTTAACTTATTTAGTAAAATCTCAAATGAAATCTTATCTTTTGATATTAAAAACTCATCATCTCAAGATGAAAAGAGATTAAAAGAAATATGTAATAAAACAGTTTTACTTTTAGAGGATAAGAGACTTATTATTGAGATACAAGAGTATTTAAAAGATTTAGCTCAAACTCAAAGAGCTTTAGTTTTTGATGAGAACAATGAAAGTTTAATAAATAGTTTTGATAAAAAATCTATGAATTTAGTGATTAGTTTAAATAATAATTTGAAAAGAAGTTAGTTTACTTCAATTCAAATTGTGTAGTATATTCTTGATTCTCAAGAATTATCTTAAAGGTCCAAGTACCATCTGTTCTACCTTTTATATATCTATAATCATAAATAGATCCATGTCCAGCAGGAACTATCATCTCTCTACTTCTTGAAACCTCACCCGTAGGGTCAATCCACTGAGCTATAATAGTTTGATCTTCAACACTTCTTTGTGTTTCAAATTTACATATAATTGAATTTTCATCTTTTAAAATAAGACAATCAACTGAAGACTCTTTCTCTTCTTCTATAAAGTTTTCATTTTCTTGCATTTGAGCAAAAGAAAATGTCACTAGAAATAAAAAAGGAATTAAAAATCTAGTCATTTTTATTCTCACTTTCTTCTATATCTATATCCATATATTTTAACAATAAATGTTTGATTGGTGCATAAAAAGTTGTCATAGATGCTACAGCTATAGCTAATTGAGCTATTTTAAATAGTGAGCTATCTTCATCTAATATTAACAATACGCCATAGTAGCTTAGTAACAAAGAAATTATAGCACAAATTACAGCGGAAACAATTACAACTATATTATAGTTCATATTTTTCCCATATAGTTTCTTCATTTATAGTAGGTCTATTTTTAAGAACTTCAAATGGCTGATAAGCTTCTTTATATCCCATAGAAAAATGATCTTTTATCCAATAACCTAAATAGATATAAGGAATATTCATCTCTTTTGCTATCTTTATTTGAGCCAAAATAGAAAATTTTCCAATTGATAAATCAGCATATTCATGATCATAATAACAATAAATAGCAGAAATTGACTTAGGTAATATATCTACTAAAGCAACACCTATTAACTTATCATCCTTCATATACAAAAACTCTTTTGCATATGAAGATTTACCTTCAACATAAGATTTTGCATACTCATTTGGTTCTATTTTTGTAAAAGGCCAATCTTTTTTTTGATTCATATATTCATGATATTTGTTATATAAATCTAAATGTTCAACTGTCATAGATGGAGGTCTAATATAAAGTTTTGTATCTTTATTTTTAGAAATTACTCTTTTTTCAGATTTTGAAAATTTATAATTTTTTACATCAATTCTCATAGATATACATTTATCACAAGCTCTACACTCAGGAACAAAGTGCATTTTACCAAATCTTCTCCAACCTCGCTCTAGCATCTGCTGGTACTGTTCAGTAGAACAGTCAAACATATATCTATATCTTATATCAGATATTTCATTATCAAAATAAGAACACTCTCTTTGTTCTTCTATAAACTCAATATCTTTATTTAAAATATGCATTTTATTGGTTTATTTTTTCTTTAATCTCTTTTGCAATTGAAGAGATTTTATTTATTTTTTCACTATTTGATAAGCTATCATCAATTAAGTGCTTTACAAAAGCACTACCAACAATAACACCATCAACACCCTTTGCTTTTTCTTGACAAGTTTTTTCATCAACACCAAAACCGATATATAAAGGTGTTTTAGTATGTTTTCTTACATTCTCAATCACTTGTGATAAGTCTTCACTTTGACCACTACCTGTGATACCTGCGTAAGCAACCATATAGATAAACTTTTGAGAGTTTTCAACTACTTCTTTGATTCTATCTTCACTATGAGTTGGAGCTACAAATGAAATGTTTGCTTTATTGTATTTAGTATATAAATCTTTTAAATTTTCTGCCATTTCAAAAGGTACATCTGGAATAATCGTACCATTTACACCAAATTCATCTGCTTTTTTTAGAAAGTTCTCAACTCCATAACTAAAGAAAGGATTCATATATCCCATCCATAAAGTATCAATATCTTTTGCTATTTTTGAAGATACTTCAAATAAATCATCAAGCTTAAAGTTATTTGTTAAAGCTATCTGATTTGCCTTTTCAATTACAGGTCCATCAGCAACAGGATCAGAGAAAGGAATACCTAACTCCAAAATATCAACTCCTGCTTCTTTCATACTAAAAGCTAAATCTATACTAAAACTATTATCAGGAACTGATGAAGTTATATAACCAACTAATTTTTTCTGTGTGTTCTCACCCATTTAAAATAATCCTATTAAATATTTATAAAATATTACATTCTATCAAAAATCATCTTTTTTTTATATTTAATCTTCCTTCTTTAGTTTCTTTGGAAGATGTATTATGATTTTTGCTCCTAGATAAACTTCATTATTTACTTTTAATTCTTCATTTAGGATTTTTATATCCCCATTTAAACTCTCATTTATTATCTTATAACACATATAAAGTCCAAGACCTGTTCCTTGTGACTCATGTTTTGTAGTAAAATATGGTTCAAACACTTTCTTTAAAATAGTATCAGGTATTCCTCCTGCATTATCATGAATAGTTATAACAACACCATCTTCAAACTCTTCAAGGAAAACTCTAACTACTCTATTTTCTTCACTTACGTCTTTAAGAGCATCTTTTGCATTATTTAGAATATTTGAAAGACATTGAATTAATTCATTCTCATAACTTTCAATTCTTAGATTTCCTTTCATTTTAGTTTGAATATTTATGTAGTTATTTGCCATAGCAGTACCTACAATATTTAAAGCTTTATTGATACTACTACTTACATTAAACTCATCTTTGAATTTGTCACCTTTTATAAAATTCCTAAAGTCATCAATTGTTTGAGATAGATACTTTGAAGTATCAGTTATCTTGGTCATATCCTTTACTAAATCTTCATGATTTATTTCTAAATCCATGTCATATTTTAGTTTATAAGAACTTGATATTGAAGATATTATAGTTAAAGGTTGTCTCCATTGATGAGCTATATTTCCTATCATTTCACCTAGGGCTACCATTTTAGATTGTTCGGTAATGATTCTATTTTTATTTTCAATCTCTTGACTTTGTAAAATCTCTAAAGTGATATTTATAAGTTCAATCAAATAGTAATCATTATTATCTAGTTTTACTAAACTTACATGAATTAAAAAGTGTTCATCTTTTCCATCTTTTGATAAAATTACTTTTGAGTTTTTTTCATCTTTTTTATATAAATCTTCAACCCAAATATTTGCATCAGTATTTAAAGAAGATACATAGCTTTGTGCATCTACTTTCTTAAATAAATTAAACATACACACATAGTCTTTTTTAAAATCTTCTACATTTTCATACGAATCAAAAAAGTTCAAGAAAGCTTTATTTACCTTTGTCATTTCACTTCCTGAATGAAGAACTAACATAGTTGAAGAGCCATTTAAAATAGAATCATATTCATCTTTTTGCTTTTGAATACTTAATCTTTTTTCCACTTCTCTATTAATTTTCATCTTCATAATGAATATTAAGATAGCTAAAGTTAAGATAACTAATAAAGCACCAATTAAATACTTCCATAAAAAAGTGTAAGTTTCATTTTGTTGATATTCAACCTTTAACCATTTATCAATAATTTCATCTCTTTTTTGAATATCAATTTGATTTATACCTTTATTTAATATTGATAATAAAACTGGATTATTATTGCTAACACCAATTTTTTGATGTCCTATAGTTTCATTGAAATGAATTACATTTACTTTTAAATCTGATATTAGATATTTTTTTATATTATGCAATATTATAGGTAAGGGAGCAAAAATACCATCAACTTTTTCTTCACTTATTAAACTAAGAGCATCTTTATTATTATTTACAATCATTACTTTTATATCAGGGAAATTTTTAGATAAATACTCTACTTCAACAGTCTGTTTTTTTACTACTAAAATTTTATCTTTGAAACCATTTAAATTTGTATGCTTTTGAAAATCATTTTTTGTAATTACACCCATTGGAATAGTAATATATGGCTTTGTAAATAGAAGCTTTTCTTTTCTTGTTTCACTTTCATTGATATTTACAATTCCATCTATTTCATGATTCATTGCTTTATTTAAAGCCTTTGGCCAAGTATCTATATGGAAGTTTATTTTTTTACCTATTTGTTTTTCTAAAGCTTCAATAAAATCTACAGAAAGACCTTTTAATTCTTTGTTTTCATCAAGAAAATTCATTGGAGCATAGTCATTATCTACTCCCAAAACAATCTCATTTTTACTAAGCCAAACTCTTTCTTCACTTGTTAGTTCAAAAGATGGTTTTTTATGTTCATTTGTTATAAACCATTTTTTCTTTATTTCATTTAACTGTGAAATAGATAAAGAATCTTCAACTTTATTTATCAAAGATATAAGGATTTCATTATTCTTATTTGATGCAATATATAAACTATTTATAGATTCATTTTCTTTTATATACTTTAAATTTGTAATATAATTTTCTAGCATCACATGTTGTAGTGAACCCAATGTTCCATGACCTATATCTGCAAAACCATCAGATACAGCCCTTACAACCTCTGTACTATTTTTAAGTGCTAAAACTTCAATATTTGGGTATTTTGCTTGTATTAATTCATCAACAAAATAGTCTTTTACAATAGCTAATTTTTTACCATCTAAATCTTCAAAACTATCTACTATTTGATTGTCTCTTCTTAGAACAAAGCCATTAGTTATTTTAAGAAAACTGTTTTTTGTATATAAGAAATCATTTTCTCGTTTTTTTGTTTTTGCTATATTTAAAACCAAATCAAGCTCATTTGCTTTTAATTTATCTAAAGCACTACTCCAAGAAATATCCCTAACAAACTCTAATTCTAAACCTAATTCGTCTGCTATTTTTTTAATATAATCAATTGAATATCCCATGGGTTTATCGTTTAAAATATAGTTATATGGAGCCCAATCTTTTTCATTATAAACTTTTAAAACTTTTTTATTTTCTATCCAAGCCAATTCATCTTTTGTAAAAGTCTTTAAAACTTTATTTTTCTTTTTCTCAAAAGCTAATTTCCATTTTTCTTTTAAATATAATTCTTCTTCATATTTGATTTGAGATATTGCAATATCTAATATTTCTTGAAATATCTGCCAGTCTTTTCGAACTCCAATTCTTTCAAAATATTTAGAGATACCTTCTATTTTTGGCTTCTGCACTTATTGATACATTTGTTATAAAATGTTCATTTATCAAGTGTTCAAAAGTAGAAGCCATACCAACAGTAGCATCAGCTTGACCAGTTGATACAGCTTTTAAGGCTTCTAAATTATCTTTTAAAAATAATAACTTTACCTCTGGATAATATTTTGTAAATAATGATTCAAAATAATAACCTTTTGGAATAGCTAAAGTTTCACCTTTTAACTCTTTAAGTGAACTAATTGGTTTATCTTTTTTTGAATATATAAAAGGATAGGATTTTAAATAAGGTTTTGTAAAATTCAAATACTTTTGTCTTTCATCTGTCTTTACAATATTTAAAACTATATCAATTTCTTTCTTTTTTGCCATTTCAAGATATTCATTCCATGAATACCCTTGTGTATACTCTACTTTTATTCCAAGCTTAGACGCAAGTAAATTCATAAAATCTATAGAATATCCCTGAGCAATACTGTTTTTGCTAAAGTTTATTGGAATATAATCAGCTTCATTTTGAGCAACAATAACAGGATGTTCCTTAAGCCATAAAGTTTGCTTTTCGCTAAGTCCTGAAACACTAATATTTGCATAGAGATTTATAACAAGTATTGTAAAGAATAAAATTAATTTTTTAATCATATGTATAATAACCTTTTTTCGTTACTTTAATGTAGCTTTATATTTATTAATTTTTTCTAAAACAGCGCCTATTTTACGATAATGTTGGAATAATTTAGATACAATATTTAGAAATTTATATACACTATTAGGAAAACTTAAAATGAGTATTATTAAAAATGATTTTGAAAAAATGAATGTAACAAAAATAAAAAAAGCTAAAAATAATAAAAAACTTACAATGATTACAGCTTACGATGCACTTTTTGCGAAACTATTTGAAGAGATTGCTGATATGATTTTAGTAGGTGATAGTTTAAACATGAGCTTTGCTGGAAAACCAGATACTTTATCTGCAACACTTGATCAAATGATTTATCACACAAATGCAGTTTGTACAGGAGCACCTAAAGCCTTTGTAATTCTAGATATGCCTTTTGGAACTTACAACAATGAAAATGACGCTTTAAACAATGCAGTAAAAGTTTACCAAGAAACAAATGCAGCAGCAGTAAAAATTGAAGGTGGAGAAGATAGAGCACATATTATTAAACACCTAACATCAAATTCAATTGCCGTTATGGGACATATAGGTCTTATGCCTCAGTATGTGAGAAGTGAAGGTGGATACAAAGTAAGAGGAAAAACACCAGAAGATACAGAACAATTAATCAAAGATGCAATTGCAGTTGAAAAAGCAGGAGCTTTTGCTGTTGTTATTGAAGGTGTTATGAGTGATGCTGCTAAAAAAATTAGTGAAGCTATTTCTATTCCTACTATTGGTATTGGAGCTGGAAACGTGACTGATGGACAAGTTTTAGTTTGGTCTGATATGCTTGGTTTCTTTGAAGAGTTTAAACCAAAATTTGTAAGACACTACATGAATGGTGCAGAAACTGTAAAAGAAGCAGTAAATCAATACAGAAGTGAGGTTCAAGACTCGTCATTTCCTGCAAAAGAGGAAGAGTACTAAGAATGGAAAGAGTTGTAGAAGTTGAGCAAGTCTCTTTTGAAGAGGATAATGCAGAAGTTAGTTTACGTCCTTCTTCATGGGATGATTATATAGGTCAAGAAAAAATCAAGAAAAACTTAAAAGTTTTTATCGAAGCTTCAAAAAAAAGAGCTGAAGCCTTAGATCACATACTTTTTTATGGACCTCCAGGACTTGGTAAAACTACTATTTCATATCTTATTTCAAATGAAATGAACACAAACATCAAAATTACAGCAGGGCCTATGATAGAAAAATCAGGGGATTTAGCTGCAATTTTAACTAACCTTGAAGAAGGTGATATTCTATTTATTGATGAAATTCACAGACTTAGTCCTGCTGTTGAAGAGATACTTTATCCTGCAATGGAAGATTATAGACTTGATATTATTATAGGTTCAGGTCCTGCTGCTCAAACTGTAAAAATTGACTTACCAAGATTTACTTTAATTGGTGCAACAACAAGAGCTGGAATGCTTTCAAATCCTTTAAGAGAGAGATTTGGCATGCATTTTAGAATGCAGTTCTATACTCATGCTGAACTTGCAAAAATCATTCAAAAAGCTTCTGTTAAGCTTGAGAAAAACTGTGAAGACGATGCCGCACATGAAATTTCAAGAAGAAGTAGAGGAACACCAAGGGTTGCACTTAGACTACTTAGAAGAGTAAGAGATTTTGCGGAAGTTGAAAACGAAAACTCAATTCATTTAAAAAGAGCTCAATATGCACTTGATGAACTTGGAGTTAATGAAACAGGTTTTGATGAGATGGACATAAATCTTCTTGAACTTCTAGTTTCAAACAAAGGTAAACCTATGGGGCTTTCTACAATGGCAGCTGCACTTAGTGAAGATGAGGGAACTATTGAAGATGCAATTGAGCCTTATCTTTTAGCAAATGGATATATAGAAAGAACTGCACGAGGAAGAATAGCTTCTGTGAAAACATATGAAATGTTTAGACTTTCATATCCAGGAAGTGAAAAACTTCATGAAAATCAAGGACAGCTTCTTTGAAACCAGTCTACTTTTTAATTGCTATTGCTATAGTTACAATCTTTTTTATGGTGGAATTATTCTCTCCATTTTTAAAAGCTATGTTTGTAGCCTTACTTTTAGCAGTAGCAACAAACTCTTTGACTTTTTTCTTAGAGAATAGATTAAAAAGTAGAATAGCCTCGACATCTTTTATGACTCTTGGATTAGCTGGAATATTTTTTATTCCCGTTATGTATTGTATTTTTTCCTTTGCCAATGCTTTTAAAGGAATTGATCAAAAACTACTTATAAATAGTTTTGAGAAACTAAAACTTTGGGTTGAAAATATATCAGAAGACTTTCACTTTTTAAAAGACCTTTTAAATCAAATCTTAGAAAAAATCGATGTAGGACAACTAGCTCAAAACATCATATCAACAGGAGCATATCTAGGCAAAAACTCCGCATCTTTTATGATGGATATGGTTATGATACTTATATTTTTCTTTTTCTTTACCTTATATGCACAAAGTCTTTCTACATATGTAAAAGGCTTATTACCTATAAAAAAAGATGATTCAATTATTCTTTTCTCAGAATCATCAAATGTAATGACAGTAGTTTTATACTCTATTTTAGTTACTGCTGTATTTGAAGGATTTTTATTTGGTTTTTTCCTAACATTTTATAGATATGATGGCTTGCTTTTTGGGGTTTTATATGGTTTTGCATCACTAATACCTGTAATTGGAGGAGCTATCATGTGGGTTCCAATAGCTATTTATGAAGCAGTGACAGGAAGCATAACAAACGCTATTGTGATAGCTGCTTATTCTATTTTAATGATTTCTATTTTTGCAGATACCTTTACTAAACCTATAATCATAAAATATATAAACCAAAAAATAGTTAGAAGTCCTACTAAAATAAATGAAATTTTAATCTTCTTTTCTATTGTAGCTGGACTATCAACTTTTGGCTTTTGGGGTATGATTATAGGTCCTGCAACAGTGACATTTTTTATCTCAATAATGCACTTAGTTAAGAAGTATTCTGATGAATTTAAAGAGAATATACCCTAAGATATCATTTCTCTTTAATTCTTAAATTTTTAAATTTCAAGCTCTTTATTTGCACTTTCATGACCTAAATACTCATGGGCTAAATAAGAACTTCTAGCATATGGACTTGAATGAACAAACTTAAACCCCATATCTAAAGCAAGTTGTTTATATCTTTCAAATTGCTCAGGTCTAACAAACTCTTTTACCTTAGCATAATCACCACTTGGAGCTAAATATTGACCTATACTTAAAAATTCACAACCAACATCAAGTAAGTCTTTAAAAACTTGAAGCATCTCTTCTTCTGTTTCCCCTAGTCCTACCATAAGTGCTGTTTTTGTTTTTATTTTATTTTGACCTAACTCTTTTAATCTTTTTAAAACTTGTAGAGATCTTTCATAAGAAGCATTTCTTCTTATTTTGTACATACTAGGTACTGTTTCGATATTATGACCTATGATAACAGCTCCTGAATCTATTACCTTTTGAAGAGACTCTTCTTTTGCTTTAAAATCTGGTATTAAAACTTCTACTTGTGTTCCAGGTGACTTTTCTAAAATATCACGAGTAACTCTATAAAATTGACTAGCTCCTCCATCTGGTAAATCATCCCTAGCTGGACTTGTAATTACTACAAATTTTAAACCAAGTTGTATTACTGATTTTGTAACCTGCTCTATTTCTTCTAGATTAACCTCTGTTGGAAGTCCTGTTTTTACATTACAATAAGTACATCTTCTTGTACAAATATTTCCTAAGATTAAAAAAGTTGCATTTTTCTTAGAAAAACACTCACTAATATTTGGACACTTTGCTTCTTGACAAATAGTATGCAATCCACCTACTTCTTTTAAAAGCAATTCCATCTCTTTTTGAGCACTTGGATTAATCTTTTTTCTAAGCCACTCAGGTTTCCTAAATTTTACTTCTTTTTTTGGAGCACTACTAGTAAACGAAGTCATATTTTTCCTTTAGTAATTTTTTTTCTTCTTCTTTTTCTTTATCATTTAATTCTGAATTTATTAAATCCACATTAAAAGTCTCTTGAAATGACTCAATTAAAAGCTTTGTAGCTTCATCATATGTTAAGTCAATTCCTAAATCCTCTAGTGTAAGTCCAATTCTATTATTAAAGACTTTACTATCATTTACAGAATATAAAGGAATTGAACCATGTTGAAATACAAGTCGTTTTGTTCTTCTTTGTGCATTTCCACCTATTTTATCTTTATTTATTAAAATATCATAAGCCTCAAATCCAACTTGACAAAACTCATTTTTACTTAAATTTACATCTTTTACATCTTTAGCATAATTAGCATCAAGTCCAAGTTTTTTATAAAAATTAATTAGAAAGTAACAAATCTTTTCATATGACTCTTTAATCTTATAATCTTTAAAATAGCTACTTGGTAAGACCAAAGAGTATGATAAATCATGGCCATGAAAAAGTACTCCCCCACCTGTAACTCTTTTTGCTATATCTTTGCTAAAATCATTTATATAAGAATATTCTTTAACATCCTGAGAAATACCAATAGTTATGGATTTACTCCAATGGTAAATTCTTAAAATAGGATGAGAGTTTTCATTAAAACTCTTTATTAAAGCCTCATCTTTACACATATTTACTTTTGCTAAATTTTGGCTATTTATTATTACTCTAAATGATGATTTTTCATCAATCAATATAAAACCTTTTTTTAATATTTTTCTATTATATTTGATATTCTTTCTATTTTCACTTAAATTTTTAAATAAATCTTATTTTAAGTCTACATTAACTAAAAATATGTACCATACTATCATAATACAATATAAGGCTACTGTTATTACATTATTCCTTCATATTATTACAATATGTTAATAAGAAATACTTGTTTTAACTTAAATTTTTTATAAAAAATCTATAAGGAAAAAAGAAATGTCAGTTGAAAACTTAAACACGGTTTTAAAAGATATCGATCCTCTTGAAACGCAAGAATGGGTTGAAGCACTAGAAGCAGTATTAGAAGAAGAAGGTCCTAGAAGAGCCCACTTCTTATTAGAACAGCTTATTGATAAGGCTAGAAGAAATGGTACATATTTACCATTTAGAGCTACTACTGCATATATAAATAGTATTGATGTGGCAAATGAGCCGAAAATGCCAGGTGATAGAGATATAGAAAGAAAAATTAGGTCTGCTATTAGATGGAATGCTGCTATGATGGTACAAAGAGCTTCAAGAAAGAAATTGGAGCTAGGAGGTCATATTGCTTCATTTCAATCTTCTGCCACATTATATGATGTAGGTTTCAATCACTTTTTTAGAGCTCCAAATGAAAAAGATGGTGGAGATTTAGTTTTTTATCAAGGACATATTGCTCCTGGTATTTATGCAAGAAGCTTTGTTGAGGGAAGACTAAGTGAAGAACAGATGGATAACTTTAGACAAGAAGCCTTAAGCGAAGGACTATCATCTTATCCCCATCCTAAACTTATGCCTGAATACTGGCAATTTCCAACGGTTTCTATGGGTCTTGGCCCAATACAAGCAATTTATCAAGCTAGATTTTTAAAGTATTTAACTGACAGAGGTATAAAAGATTGTAGCGAACAAAAAGTATATTGTTATATGGGTGATGGTGAATGTGATGAACCAGAATCATTAGGTGCAATAGGACTTGCAGGACGTGAAGGTTTAGATAACTTAGTATTTGTTATTAACTGTAACTTACAAAGACTAGATGGTCCAGTAAGAGGAAATGGTAAAATCATTCAAGAGCTTGAAGGTAACTTTAGAGGTAATGGCTGGAGAGTTGTAAAAGTTATTTGGGGAAAACAATGGGATGAGTTATTAAGAAAAGACACATCAGGAAAACTTCTTCAACTTATGGAAGAAACAGTTGATGGTGAGTACCAAAACTTCAAACAAAAAGGTGGAGCTTACACAAGAGAAAACTTCTTTAATAAGTACCCTGAAACTGCAAAATTAGTTGAGAATATGTCAGATGATGAGATTTTTGCTTTAAACAGAGGTGGACATGACCCACTAAAAGTTTATGCAGCTTATAAAGCAGCACAAATAACTAAAGATAGACCAACTGTAATCTTAGCTAAAACTGTAAAAGGTTATGGACTAGGTGAAGCTGCTGAGGGTAAAAATATCGCTCACCAAGTTAAAAAAGTTGATATTGATTCTTTAAGACAATTTAGAGATAGATTTAGAATTCCGGTAACAGATGAAGAGTTAGAACAATTCCCTTACTATAAGTTCCCAGAAGATTCTGCTGAAATGAAATATATGAAAGAAAGAAGAGAAGAGTTACATGGTTATCTTCCACAAAGAAAAAGTAAATTTTCACAAAAGCTTGAGCTACCTGAATTAAGTGCTTATGATGCAGTATTAAAAGGTAGCGGTGATAGAGAAATTTCTACAACTATGGCCTTTGTTAGAATCTTAAATGTATTAGTTAAAAATAAAAAAATTGGTAAAAAAATTGTTCCTATTGTTCCTGATGAAGCTAGAACATTCGGTATGGAAGGTATGTTTAGACAAATTGGTATTTACTCAAATGAAGGTCAAAAATATATACCTCAAGATAGAGATCAAGTTGCTTATTATAAAGAAGATAAAAAAGGACAAGTACTTCAAGAAGGTATTAATGAATTAGGAGCTATGGGTTCTTGGATTGCAGCTGCAACTTCATATTCAGTTAATGATTGTCCAATGATTCCATTTTATATTTTCTATTCAATGTTTGGATTCCAAAGAACTGGTGACATTTGTTGGGCAGCAGGAGACCAAATGGCAAGAGGTTTCTTAATTGGTGGAACATCAGGTAGAACTACACTTAATGGTGAAGGCCTACAGCATGAAGATGGACATTCACATATTATTGCAAATACTATTCCAAATTGTATTTCTTATGACCCTACTTTTGGTTATGAGCTTGCAGTTATTGTTCAAGATGGTATGGAGAGAATGTATGGGGAAAAACAAGAAGATATTTATTACTACATTACAACACTAAATGAAAATTATAAACAACCTGCAATAATAGAAGGTGTTGAAGAGGGTATTATCAAGGGTATTTATAAGTTAAAAACTGTTGAAGCAAAAGAGAATTTCAAAGTTAAACTATTAGGTTCAGGTTCAATTTTCCAACAAGTATTAAGTGCTGCTGATGTACTAGCAAATGAGTATGGAATTTCATCAGAGATTTACTCAGTTACTTCTTATAATGAACTAACAAGAGAAGCTCAAAATGTTGAAAGAAATAATCTACTTGATATTGAAGGTGCAAACAAAACAGCTTATGTTGATGAAGTACTAGGAAGTGATGATGAAAATATCATTATCTCTGCTACTGATTATATGAAATCATACTCAGAGCAAATTGCTCCATTTGTAAAAGGTCATTTTAAAGCACTTGGAACAGATGGTTTTGGTAGATCTGATTCTAGAGGGAACTTGAGAAAATTCTTTGAAGTTGATTCTGACTTTATTGTATTTACAACATTAGCTCAACTTGCAAATGCAGGAAAAATTGAAAAATCAGTGGTATCAGAAGCTATGAAAAAATTCAATATTGATGCAAATAAAATCAATCCATTAAAAGCATAAGGAGTAAATTATGGGAAAATTAATTGAAATATTTATTCCAGATTTAGGTGGTGACACTGATGTAGATTTAATCGACATTATGGTTGAAGTTGGAGATACAGTTGAAGAAGAAGATGGACTTATCACACTTGAAACTGAAAAAGCCTCTATGGATGTGCCTACTACTCACGGAGGTGTTGTAAAAGAGATTTTAGTTAAAGTTGGAGATAAAGTAAACTCTGGCGATTTAATAGCTAAAGTTGAAGTTGAAGAAGAGTCGTCTACTACTGATAAAGAAAAAGATGAAACTCCTAATGAAAAAGAAGAGAAACAAGAAAACATTCTAGAAGAAGCTTCAGAAAATAAAACTGAATCAAAACTTGGTATAGAAGAAGCAGAAAATGAACTAAAAGCAGTTAGTGCAGCAGGAGCTGAAATCTCTTGTCAGTTTGTAAATGAGCAAACAATTTGTACAGTAATTGAAAATGTTTATATTCCTGATTTAGGTGATGATAAAGATGTTGATTTAATTGAAGTTATGGTTGAAGTTGGAGAAACAGTTGCAACAGAGTATGGTCTTGTAACACTAGAAACTGAAAAAGCCTCTATGGAAGTGCCAGCGCCTCATGGTGGTGAGATATTAGAAATTTTTGTAGAACCAGGGATGAAAGTTAACACTGGCGATTTAATTTGTAAAATGACAAAAACAGTTGTAATGGAATCTAAAGTTCCAACTTCTACTAAAAAACCAGAAGAAACAAAGGTTGAAGAGCCTAAAAAACCAGTTACAGTTCAAGAAGTAGCAGCAAAATCAGCACCAGAGCCTAAAGCAGTACTAACTGAAAAGTCAAAGAAAGTTTATGCTTCTCCATCTGTTAGAAAAGTAGCTAGAGAGTTTGGAGTTGATTTAAGTTATGTTAAGGGAAGTGGTAGAAAAGGAAGAATTCTTAAAGATGATATAAAAGCTTATGTAAAAGAGCAGTTATCAAAACCAGCAGTTGCAGCAGCTTCAACAGGGTCTGGACTTGGCTTTAACTTCCCAGAGCAAAAAGACATAGACTTCTCGCAATTTGGCAAAATCGAAACTGTAGAGTTAAATAGAATTCAAAAAATCTCAGGACCTACTCTACATAGAAACTGGGTTTCAATGCCTCATGTAACTCAGTTTGATGAAGCTGATATTACAGAAATGGAAGATTTTAGAAAAACTCAAAATGCACTTGCAGATGGATTTAAGTTATCTCCACTTGTATTTGTCATAAAAGCTGTAACTAAAACACTAGAAATCCATCCTAAATTCAACTCATCATTGAGTCTTGATGGGCAAAGCTTAATTATGAAAAAATACTTTAACATTGGTGTTGCTGTTGATACACCAAATGGTTTGGTAGTTCCAGTTATAAAAGATGCCAATAAAAAAGGCTTTAAAGATTTAGCAATTGAACTAAAAGAACTTTCTGCTAAAGCTAGAGATGGAAAACTTAAAGCTACTGATATGCAAGGGGCTTGTTTTACAATCTCATCTTTAGGTGGAATTGGTGGAACTAAATTCACTCCTATTATCAATGCTCCTGAAGTAGCAATTTTAGGATTATCGAAATCTGAAATAAAACCTGTTTGGGATGGCGAAGACTTTAAACCTAGACTAATGTTACCATTATCTCTGTCTTATGATCACAAAGTAATTGATGGTGCAGATGGTGCAAGATTTACTACAACACTTTCTAATCTTCTAAAAGATATTAGATTGTTAAGTCTATAAGGATATAAAATGAGTAAAATTGTAGATATTTTAATTCCAGATTTAGGCGGCGATACTGATGTTGATTTAATCGATATCATGGTAGAAGTTGGAGACACAGTTGAAGAAGAAGATGGACTTATTACCTTAGAGACTGAAAAAGCTTCTATGGATGTTCCAACTACACATAGTGGAATTGTAAAAGAGATTTTAGTAAAAGTTGGGGATAAAGTAAACTCTGGTGATTTAATAGCTAAAGTTGAAGTAGAAGAAGCATCTTCTTCTACTGAAGAAAAAACTACTCCAAAAGAGGTTCAAGAAGAGACTTCTAAAACTGTAGAAAAAGAAAAAAGTGAAGTAGCTATATCTTCTGATGCAAATGAAATAAAAGCAGATGTTGTAGTACTTGGAGCTGGTCCTGGTGGATATTCAGCTGCATTTAGATGTGCTGATTTAGGCTTAGATACAGTCTTAATAGAAAGACACCCTACTTTAGGTGGAGTTTGTTTAAATGTTGGATGTATTCCTTCAAAAGCTTTATTACATGTAGCAAAAGTTATTGATGAAGCAAAACATATTGAACATGCAGGTATTAAGTTTTCAAAACCAGAGATTGATTTACCAAGTGTTGCAGCTTATAAAAGTGGTATAGTAAAAAAACTTACTGATGGACTAACTTCTATGGCTAAGATGAGAAAAGTAAAAGTTGTTCAAGGTAATGCTAAGTTTATTGATGACAAAAATATCTTTGTTGAACATACTGATGTTGAAGGTAAACAAACAAAAGTTTCTTTTGATTCTTGTATTATCGCAGCAGGTTCACAAAGCTCTAAAATGTCATTTATTCCCCATGAAGACCCAAGAATTTGGGATTCTACAAATGCCTTAGAAGTAAAAGAAGTTCCTAAAAAATTACTTGTAATGGGTGGTGGAATTATTGGACTTGAAATGGCAACAGTTTATCAAAGACTAGGTTCTCAAATTGATGTTGTTATAAGAGGACCTCAGGTGATGACAGGAACTGATAAAGATATTGTCAAAGTCTATACAAAAGCAAACGAGAAAAACTTTAACTTTATGTTTAAGACTCAAACACAATCTATTATTCCTAAAAAAGAAGGTATATATGTGGAGTTTAAAGGTGAAAATGCACCTGAACCTCAAACATATGATGCAGTTTTAGTTGCTATGGGAAGAACTCCAAATGGACTAAAAATCGGTCTTGAAAATACTGGTGTTGAAGTGGATGAAAAAGGCTTTATCAAAGTTGATAATCAACTAAAAACTAAAGTACCTCATATCCATGCTATTGGTGATATTATTGGTGGTCCTATGCTTGCACATAAAGCTGTTCATGAAGGACATGTTGCTGCTGAAGTTATTGCTGGACATAAAGTCTTTTTTGAACCAAAACAAATTCCTGGTATTGCTTATACTTTTCCAGAAATAGCAACAGCTGGTATGAGTGAGATTGAAGCTAAAGAAGCTGGAATAAACTATGAAGTTTCTTCTTTCCCTTGGTCGGCTTCAGGAAGAGCTTTAGCAGCAGATGTAGCTAGTTCTGGACTTACGAAACTTATTTTTGACAAAGATACAGATCAGTTGATTGGTGGAGCGATTGTTGGAGATAATGCAGGTGAATTACTTGGTGAAATTTCACTAGCACTTGAGATGGATTGTGATGCAGAAGATATAGCACTTACAATTCATGCCCATCCTACTTTACATGAATCAGTTGGAATGGCAGCTGAGATTTTTGAAGGTACTATTACAGACCTACCAAATGCAAAAGCTAAGAAGAAATAATCTTCTTAGCTTAAGTTTATAATTTATTTTTTGAAGTACTACTGCTCTTCTCCACTTAAACACTCACCTTGGAATGTAGAAATTCCATAATCTAAGTTTGCTACTGATTTAAAACCTAAATCAAGCATAATTCTTTGACAATATGCTGATCTACTTCCACTTAAACAGTAAACAACAACAGGTGTGTCTTTTTGATCATCTACTTGCTCTAAAGCTTGATAAAATGCTGTAGTAGGAACTAAATAATCAGTACCTTTGATTCTTTGACTTACCCACTCCATCCACTCTCTTGTATCAATAAGGTTGAATTTTACAAAACCTAAATCTCTAGCTTCAAGTAGTGACTCTAATTCTACTGCATTTACTTCTTGTTTTTCTAAAAGTTTTTCACATTCTTCTTTTGTAAGACCTCTTGAATGAGTAGCAATAGCATCGTGCATTTGCTCATCTTGTGCAGCTTCTTGTGCAAATTCGGGAGTACAGAAAATACCACAGTGACAACTTCCACTTGTAGGTATTTCTTTTTCTAAAGCTGGTGTACATGGACATAATCGGTTGTTGGCAGCTTTTTGTTCTTCTTTTGTTTCACCAACAACCATAAAACATGGACAATATCTTTTTCCATAAATCATTTTGTTTCTTGTAAGACCCATTTGAATTGACTCATTTACCTCATCATTTGGGTTATACCTAAAATCAAATCTCTCAACTACTTTATCAGTAAACTGTTTTGTAAGTTCAAGTTGTGTTTGATACTCTTCGCTTTCTATATCAATTTTTTTTATCATTTATAAATCCTAGTTTGTATTTAATAATGACATCTTAATATAATATCACTTAACCTCTATAAACTCTTTGAAAATTTCTGATATATCATTATGTGAAAAAGCATTTATATTTTTTGCTTCTGAGAAATCTATAAGTTTTTTTGTTCTTACTTCATCAAGTTCATTTATAGTTTTATATCCCATATACCAATTTGGAAAATACCTTTTAGAATCTTCTTCTTCTATCACTTCTACTAAAGAGTCATGTCTAGAGTCATTTTTGATTTTCTCAAAAATTGCTAAGACATCCTCTTTTTTACCTTCTAAACACTGTAAAAAACTTCTACCTTTTAATATCAATAAGCCAGTAACATTTCTTTTACTATTGTTTTGTCTAGCCTTTAAAAGTAACTCTTCAAGCTCTTCATCAGAAAATCTAACAACAGCTCTGCTTAAATACATAATTCTATACATAACTATACCTTTAAACTTTTATAATTAATTATATCATACAAAGAAGATACTGTTTTTTTACTTTTATGGTTATTTATAACTTTTTGTTTTTTAAATAATCTTGCTTTAGATTTACATAAAAAGAGAGATTTAAAGTAAATCTATTTCAATAATACAAAGAAGTATTATATAGAGAATTTTTTGATAATCAGTTAGATTTGATGATTTAAAATACTTTAGGATTACAAATAGAGTTTTCAACTAAAGACAAAAACTCTTTTCTTGATATATTTTTAGCTCCCAGAGATTCAAGGTGTAGGCTTGGAACTTGACAATCTATCAGTTTAAAGCCACTATTTCTAAGTCTTTGCACCAAATAATACAAAGCAACTTTTGAAGCATCACTTTTTTTAGCAAACATCGACTCTCCACAAAAAATATTTCCTATATTTATTCCATATCCCCCACCCACTAACTTTCCGTCAAGATAAGCCTCAAAGGAGTGAGCGAAGTTCATATCATGTAGTTTTATATAAGCCTCTATTACCTCATCTAGAATCCAAGTACCCTCTTTATGTTTTCTTGCATTTGCGCACTCTATTATTGTTTGCTCAAAGTTGTAATCAAATCTTATTTCATAGATATTTTTGCTTATAGTTTTAGCTAAACTTTTAGAGACTTTTAACTCATCTAAATCTAGTACCATTCTAGGGTTTGGAGACCACCATAGTATTGGGTCATTTTGATTATACCAAGGGAATATTCCTTTTGTATATGCTGTGATTATTCTATTTGGATTTAAGTCACCACCATATGCAATAAGTCCTTCATCATTACAATATAAAGGATCAGGAAAGTTAAAAGAGTATTTATCCAAAGGATATATATTTAGATTCAAAAGTAACCTTCATTTTTGAAGATTATAACAAATAAGTTAGGGAAGTAAAATAAAGTAGGAAAGCCTACTTTATTTATTTTATAAATTTGAGATATAAGTAGCTAATGCGTCAATTTCAGCATCACTCTTTGTAGCAACTTGTCCAGTCATAACACCTTTCATAGCTCCACCATAAGTTCCATTCTTATATCCATTTAAAGCATCAAGAACTTGTTGTTTATCCCATCCTTTAATAATTTGAGATTTACCTAAAGCAGCTTTTTCACCATTTTGTCCATGACAAGCAGCACATGAAGCAAATAAAGCTTGACCATTTACAGCAGGTTTAGCTTCTTCTTTTTCTTTAGTCATAGAATCAACCATAGCAGCAGCTTCTTTACTTACATTATTAACAACTTCTTTAGTCTTTTCAACTGTATCATTTACAACTTCTTTAGTTTTAGTAACTGTATCTTCAACAGCTTTTGGAGTATCTTCAGCTACTTTTGAAGCAGCAGTTGAAACTGATTTAGAAATATCTTCAGCAGCTTTTGTTACAGTATTTTTAACTTCATCAGCAGCTTTTGCTACAACTTCTTTTGTTGTAGGTTCAGCTTTTACTTCTTCTGTTTTTACTTCAACAGGTGCTTGAACCTCTTGTTTTACTTCAACACTCGCAGTTGTTTCTTCTTTTTTTTCTTCAGTACAACCTGTAAATAATAACACAGCTACAGCTGAACTTAATAAAATGTTCTTCATGTTTTAAATCCTTTTGATTAATAATTTTTTATTTTACTTTATACTTGCTAAATAAGCACTAAATTTTTGAAAGTATACCTGTGCATTGTATAGTAATTGTGTTAATACTCAAAATATTTCTATCTAAATAGATATTTAATCATCATATCTTGTATTCTACTAGCTTGTGAAATAGCGTACATTCCAGCTTCCATAGCAATTTTTAATCTATTTAAAGTCATAACCTCTTTAGCATAATCCACATCTCTAATAGTAGATTCACTAGCTCTTAAATTTGTCTCCATAGTCATCATATATCGAATAGATGATTCTAATTGATTTTGCGTAGACCCAAACTCAGATCTAAAAGAGTTTAGAGTAGTCAAAGAATCATCAAGTACGCTCATATTTGTAGCTGCTATATCTGCTGTAAGTGCACCCTCACCTAAATTTTTTAAAGCTGTTAGATTTAAACCTGTGCTATTTGATCTAACCCCATTTAGTTTTATAATATCACTTGCACTCTCACCTATTTGAAAAGAGAGCTCATTTGAAAGGGCATTATCATTACTTCCTTGTTGCAGTAAAGAGATTCCATTATAGTTAGTTTGTGAAGCAATATTATCAAGTTGTTCTATATATTTAACAATATCTTTTCGTATAGCTTCTCTACCATCATCAGAAGTTGTTGCTGTTCTTGCTTGAATAAGTTTAGATTTAATTATATCTATTATATTTGATTGCTCATTCATTGCTTTATCTGCAATTTGAGTTAAAGCTATTGCAGAGTTTGCATTTTCAATACTTTGTTTTACTGAATTTGCTTGTGTTCTTAAGTTATCTGCTATTGCTAGACCTGAGGGATCATCACTTGCACTGTTTATTCTAAGTCCACTTGATAATCTTTCTAAAGATTTCTGATAAAGTCTACTATTAGTATTATAATTTTCATATGCAATATAAGCGGATATGTTAGTATTTAATCTCATAGTAAACTCCTTTCAAAAAATCTTTAATTAGCTAGTTTTACAAATTGTATTACTAATTATCTCATTTTTTCTTTTAAACAATTCTTAATTTTAGTTTAATTTATTTTTAGAGTTTAAAAAAAGCCACTTGTTAAAGTGGCTTATATTCGAATGTAAAATCTTCTTTATAATCAATTTTAACTTGTCCGCCTTTTTTAAGCTTACCAAATAAAATCTCATCTGTAAGTACATTTTTGATTTTTTCAGAAATAACTCTATTAAGAGGTCTAGCACCCATTGCTTTATCATAACCTAACAGCGCTAACTCTTTTTTAGCTTTAGCTGTAATAGAAATCTTAATATTCTTATCTGTTAATGCTTCTTCTAAGTCTTCTATAAACTTACCTGCAACTTTTGCTACTACATCAGAACTAAGAGCTGCAAAAGATACAATATTATCAAGTCTATTTCTAAACTCAGGTGCAAAGAATTTATTGATGGCTTTATTCTCATTTAGACCATCATCTTTAGCAAATCCCATAACATTAGCTTCTGTAGCACCCAAGTTTGATGTCATAATCAAAATCACATTTTGGAAGTCTGCTTTATTTCCTGAGTTATCAGTAAGTTCGGCATTATCCATAACTTGAAGTAAGATAGACATTAAGTCAGGATGAGCCTTTTCAATCTCATCAAGTAAAAGTACTGTATGAGGATGTTTTCTAATAGCTTCTGTTAAAAGTCCACCTTGTTCAAACCCTACATACCCAGCAGGTGCACCAATAAGTCTTGAAATTGTATGAGCTTCCATATATTCACTCATATCAAATCTCTCAAAATGTACACCTAATTGATTAGATAACTCTTTTGCAACTTCTGTTTTACCAACACCAGTAGGTCCAGTGAAAAGAAAAGATCCAATAGGTTTTTTATCAAGCCCAAGGCCTGCTTTATTTCTTTTAATTGATTGAGTAATTGCAGAAATTGCATCATCTTGTCCAAATACTCTTTTTTGCATATTCTTCTCTAAAGACTTTAATAATGTTAAATCAGACTTAGTAGCACTTCTCGCTGGAATATGAGCCATTTTTGAAACTGTAAGCTCTATATCTTTTGCTGATACTGTAAGATTGTTTTTAGTTTTTGTTTTACTAGTAGCTAAACCAATCTTCTTTGAAGCTCCAACCTCATCTATAACATCAATAGCACAATCAGGTAAGAATCTATCCGTAATATATTTTTTACTTAACTCAACAGCACTTTCAATAGCACCTTTTGAGTACTTAATACCATGGAACTCTTCATATTTAGACTTTAAGCCTTCTAATATAGTAACAGCATCTTCAGTTGATGGCTCTTCAATATCAACTTTTGCAAATCTTCTACTTAAAGCTTTATCTTTTGAGAAGTCATTTCTAAACTCAGCAAAAGTAGTAGCTCCTATACATCTTAACTTTCCATTTGCTAGCATTGGTTTTAAAATATTTGAAGCATCCATAGCAGATCCTCCAACACTTCCAGCTCCTACTATTGTATGAATTTCATCAATAAATAAAATTGCATTTGGAACTTTTACTACTTCTTTTAAAAGTGATTTTAATTTTTTCTCAAAATCACCTCTGTATTTTGTCCCTGCAATCATAGAACCCATATCAAGTGAAAATACTTTTGCATTATTTAAAAACTCAGGTACTTTTTCATTTGCGATTTCTAAAGCTAATCCCTCAGCAATTGCAGTTTTACCAACACCTGGTTCACCAACTAAAATAGGATTATTCTTCTTTCTTCTTGAAAGTATTTCAACAACTCTTGAAATCTCTTTTTCTCTTCCAATTACAGGGTCAATCTCACCTTTTTTTGCAAGTTCCACTAACTCTGTTGAGTTTTGATCTAATACTTTATTCTCTTTTTCTTCACCAACTTTAGAATCTTCCATATCTTCATCTAATTCTTTATGAGAAATTTCTTCAAGTATATCTACTTTTTGAATTCCTGATTTTTTTAATAAATAGGAAGAATAAGACTTCTCATCTTTTAAAAGTGCCACAAACATATCTTCTACATTTGCTTTTTGTTTCCCACTTGTTTGAGTATGTGCTACCATATACTCAATTGTTGATGTTAAAGATACAGTCTCAATTGGCTCATCTTCAATACCCTCTGGTAAAACAGGTGTATTTTCATCTATATACTTTTTAGTCTCATCAAATAGTTTATTTGAGTCAACACCTAAGTCAATAAATAGATTTTCAACAGTCTCATCATGTAGTAACATTAAAAAAATATGCTCACTTGTTAAATATTCATGTTTACTACTTTTTGCATAGCTTACAGCTTGTGCAAAGATGTTTCTTAATTCATTACTTATCATTTTTCTACTCTTCTTCCATAATAGCTTTTAAAGGAAAGCCCTTTTCTCTTGCCATTGTTTTTACTTGTGCAACTTTTGTTGCAGCAATTTCATGAGTATAAACTCCACAAACTTCCTTACCTTTATTATGTATATTTATCATAATACTTGATGCTTCATCAACAGACTTTCTAAAAACCTTTACTAATACATCTATAACAAAGTCCATTGTTGAGTAATCATCATTTAAAAGTAAGACCTTAAACTTTTTTGGTTCTTCTAAATCTAATTCATCATCTAATTCTATTTCTATTTCGTTACTCACTTCAAACCTTTTCTGTGATAAAATATAATTTATTTTAAAATACATAAATTATACCAAAAAGAAAATTATATGTTAAAACAAAAAGATTATTATAAAAACAAAACAATATTTGTAACTGCTACAAATACAGATGTAGGAAAAACCTATGCAAGTGAAAAGTTTCTAAGACATTTTGCAAAGTTGGGTTTAAAAGTAGGATATTTCAAGCCTTGTGAAACAGGAGTAGTTGACTCTCCACTTGATGGAACTAAAATGTTAAATTTAGTGAAACAGTTAAACAAAGACTTTGATGTAACTATAAATGATATAGTTCCCTATCAATTTAAACTACCAGCTGCTCCTTATGTGTCAAAAGGAAATACTACTATAGATATAGAGTTTTTAAAACAAAAACAAAAAGAACTTCAAAAAATGTGTGATGTACTAATCATAGAAGGAGCAGGAGGACTTATGGTTCCTATTGAAAAAGATATTTTTATTATTGACTTAATAAAAGAGTTCAAAGCTCAAGCTTTTTTAATCACTCCATCAAAGTTAGGATGTATAAATGATACCCTACTTTCAATTCAAGCTTTAGAAGCTAAAAACATTGATTTTGAGTTCTTTATAAACTTATATGAAGATAAAGATAGTTTTGATGAAGTTTCACTTCCATTTTTAAAAGACTATTTTGGTCAAATAAACTATCTAAATGACCTTTAGATTTTTTATTTAAAATTATGAGAAAAACTGATTTTTTTACAAAAAATTTCAAAATTTGTAAAATTTTAGTTTTTTTCAAACTTTTATTTATAGTTAAAATCTAGCCTTTTCATACACTTTTTATACATTTTTACCACCTTGAAGTACCATAAATACCTACTTTTATTATAATTCTAAATCTAATCTTAAATAAAATTGCTATTTTAAATAATATGAAAACAATTCATTTTAAATGCTGTATAACTTTCTCGTTCGTTTTTAATAAGCTATAATCAGTGAGCTTAAAAACAAGAAGCAAATACAAAAGCACAAAACAATATAGAAAGGTAAAGCAAGATGACTTCTGCAATAGATTTATCTAAATTAACGGCAAATGATGACTTAACACCAGTTCTTGGTGGACACTGGCCAGGTATTCAAATATACTACCCGCCAATTAAGTTTAATCCATTAGACGGAACATACGAGAGTATGGAGCAAGCAAAGCTTAGATTACAAAAACATGCTTATAAAACAAAAGCACATACTGTACTTTTTGACTTAGAAGATGGTTGTAGACAAAAAGCTATGTCAAGAGAGTTATTAATTCAAGAACTTCCAAAGTTCCCAGAGAGAAACTTTCAAATAGCAATCAGAATCAACCCATTTAGAACAGATGAGTATGAAGAAGATTTAAAGATGTTAAAACAAATCCACAAATATGTTGATGTAATCGTTTTAGCTAAAGCTGGAGAAGTTTATGGTTCAGCTGAAATTAGAGACTTATCTTCTTGGTTAGTATCTATTGGAAGTAACTTAACAATTCAACCAATTATTGAGCACCCAAAATCACTTCAAATTGCTGATAGATTAATGGAGCACTCAACAGTTAAACACGTTGTATTTGGTATCCATGACTTTTCAAAAGCAATGGCATACAAAATTACTCCAACTGGATGGATTAATGAATTAGAGACATTCTTTAATATGTTAACTATGGAAGCAAGAGTAAAAGGTACAGGTGTAATTGGAGGGGTTGAAGTAATGTTAACACCACACTCTTTACCTGATAACTGTTTAGAGAAAAAAGATATTAGAAGATGGTTAGATTTACATGGTGATGAGGCTTCAAGACAAGTTTATGCTCATGCTAAAAAAGAGTGTGCAATGGGTCTTACAGGTAAGCAAGTAATTACTCCTAATCATATTAATGTATGTAAAGTTGCATTTACACCATCTCCAAAAGAGATTGCTAAAGATGTATCTATCTTAAAAGCTGCTATTGAAGCAGATGCATTATTATCTGGTGCAATTAGATATGAAGGTGAGATGTTAGATCCACCAATGTTTGGTAAGTCATTACAAAACTTATTAAGAGCATATGCATTAAGAGCATTACCAAAAGAAGATGAGTTATTTGCATTAACTGTATTAAACAGAATGCCAATTCATACATTTAAAGAAAACTGGCCATATGGTCAAATCTAATAAGGAGTTATAATATGAGTTCAAATATTAAAGTTGAAATACCTGAATTTTTAAATATCGGTGTTGCTTGTACATCTGCTCATGTAGGTACAGCAAAAGAAAACAGCACTGCTATGATTATCGAAGATGATAAGTTAGGTACTGATGAAATTTCATATAAAGATTTAGCACAAAAATCTGACCAAATTTGTAACTTCTTACAAGGTTTAGGTTTTGAAGCTAGAGATAGAGTATTAGTTTGTTTAAAGAACTCACTTGCATACCCTATTTCTTTCTTTGGTGCTATTAAAGCAGGAATTATTGCAGTTCCAACTTCAACGCTTTTATCAGGTTCTGAAGTAAAATATCTTGCAGAAGATTCACAAGCAAGAGCTATTGTATTAAGTGCTACTATGTATGAGAATTTAACTCCATACTTAGAAAACTTAGATAACCTAAAAACAATTATTGTTGCAGGTATTGATAGTGTTGATGAATTAAAAGTACCAAAAGGAATGAATGTTTACTCTTTAACTGAAATTTTAGAGCAAACAGATACAACTCCTAATCACTATAAGTCAAAATCAGGTGAGCCTGCATACTTAGTATATACATCAGGTACAACTGGTTATCCAAAGGGTGTTTTACACTCTCATAGATCACTTGTAGGTAGAACTCCTGCAACTGAGTTTTGGTTTGACTTTAAAGAGAATGATAGAATCATGCACTCTGGTAAGTTCAACTGGACTTATGTATTAGGTTCTGCTTTAATGGATCCATTATTTAATGGTCACACAGTAATTGCATATGAAGGTGCAAATGAAGCTGGAACATGGGTTGAATTAATTAAAAAACATAAATGTACTATCTTTATTGGAGTACCTACAATTTATAGACAAATCATTCAAAAGACTGATTTCACAGCTGAAGATTGTCCATCATTAAGATATTGTATGTCAGCTGGTGAGCACTTATCTGATGAGATGATTGGTCTTTGGAGAGAAAGATTTAAGCAAGATATTTTTGAAGCTATTGGTATGTCTGAGTGTTCATACTATATTTCACACTCTAAGAATAACCCAATTAGACCTGGTTCTGCTGGATTCGTTCAACCTGGACATACAGTAAAACTACTTGATCCTGATACTTTAGAAGAAGTAGAAGATGGAACTGAGGGTATGATTTGTATTGGTGAAGATGATCCAGGATTATTCCTAGAGTACTGGCAGCTAGAAGAAGAGACTAGAAAAGCTAGACATAATGGATGGTTCTTTACTGGTGATTATGCTAAGAAAGATGAAGATGGATATATCTGGTTCATTGGTAGAAAAGATGATATTATCAATACTATGGGATTCAGAGTATCTCCACATGAGATTGAAAGAGTTGTAAAAACTAATAATGATGTAGCTGATTGTGTTGCATTTGGTTTAGATATTGCTAAAGATAAAACACTTGTTGCAATTGCAGTAATTGGACATGAAACTTTATCAGAAGAAAAAGAAGCTGAAATTTTAAAATTTGCTCAAGATAATCTAGCTAAATATAAAGCACCTAAGTTTATTTTTGGACTAAGTGATTACCCAAGAACTAAAAATGGTAAAGTTTTAAGAAAGCAATTAGTTAAAAACTTACATGATCAATATCATGCAAAAGAGACTGGTGAAGAGCTTGTTGCGTACAAAGCTAGAAGATCTATGTTATTTGTACCATCATATAATAAACACAATGTTGAAAAAGCAAAATCTGTATTAGCAGATACTGTAATTTTTGATCTTGAAGCTATCTTACCAGAACAAAGAGAAGCAGGTAGACAAACAATTAGTACTGTTTACAAAGAGCAAGGTTGTAAGTTTGGTGAATCTGAGAGAGTTCTTAGAATCAATAACTTAGGAAGCGAAGATATTGCAAAAGATTTAGAATTGGCAAAAGAAATTGAAGTAGATGCTTTACTATTCTCAAAAATTGAAACAGCCCAACAAGTAAATGAAGCTGTTAAATTAATTGAAGAAGTAAATCCTAATTTAACACTTATGATTATGATTGAAACACCTTTAGCTGTATTAAATATCCAAGAGATTTGTGCAGCTAGTCCAAAAGTTGCAGTTGTAGTTGCAGGTTCAAATAAATTAGCTAATAGACTTCAAATTGACATTAAAAAAGGTTCTAAAGCGATGTTTAATTACCTATCGCAAATTGCACTTGCTGCAAAAGCATATGGTAAGATTGTTATTGATGGTCCACACTTTGATGTTCATGATGAGTTTGCTTGTGAAGATTCAACAAAAGATGCCTTTAACTTAGGATTTGATGGTAAGTCTTTAATCCACCCAATCCAAATTGAATACATCAATGATATCTTTACTCCAAAACAAAAAGAAGTTGAAGATTATGAAACAATGATTGCTTCATATGAAGAAGCTAAAAAAGATGGTAAAGAAGTAATTATGCACAACAATAAACTTGTTGATGGTCCTAGAATTAAATGGGCTAGAAAAATGATTGCTTTATATGAAACATACAAATCATTAGGTCAAAACCTATTTGGTAAATAAGGAGATATAAGTGTCTAAAATTAACGTTGGAAACTTTTTCGAAGATTTTTCAATCGGTCAAAAAATAATACACCCACTTCCAAGAACAGTTAGTGAAGGTGATGTATCTTTATACATCGCTTTTACTGGTTCTAGATTTGCTTTACACTCTTCTGATGTAGTAGCAAATGAAATGGGATATGAAAAAAGACCTATTGATGATACACTAAACTTTCACTTAACTTTTGGTAAGTCAGTGCAAGATATTTCATTAAATGCAATTGCTAACTTAGGTTATGCAGAGATTTCTTTCCCAAATCCAGTTTACATTGGAGATACAGTTTCAATGACTTCAACAGTTATTGGATTAAAAGAAAACTCAAATGGAAAATCTGGAGTTGTTTATGTTCACTCTATTGGTGTAAACCAAAAAGGTGAAGAAGTTTTAAACTTCAAAAGATGGGTAATGGTTCATAAGAAAGATAAGGAAACTTTAACTGGTATTAAAGAAATCCCTACTTTTGCTGAATCTACTCCAATCTTAGATGAGATTAACCTGCCAGAAATCAAGTGCGTAGACACTGATGCTACTGGTGGAAAATTCTTCTTCGAAGATTATGAAAAAGGTGAAAGATTAAATCACCCAGAAGGTATTACAATTGATAATAGTGACCATACTTTAGCAACTAAGTTATACCAAAACAATGCAAAAGTACACTTCAATGACCATATGATGAAATCTACTCCAATGGGAGAAAGATTAATGTATGGTGGAATTGTAATTTCAATGGCAAGAGCTATTTCATTTAATGGTTTACAAAACGCTCAATGGATGTATGCTATTAACTCTGGAGCTCATGCAAACCCAACTTACGCTGGTGATACTATCTATGCTTACACAGAAGTTTTAGATACTATTGATCATAAAAGAGATGATATTGGATTATTAAGATTAAGAACGATTGCTGTTAAAAATCAGAAATCTTCTGAAATTGAAAATCCAAAAGGTGAAGATGGTAAGTACTTAAAAAATGTAGTACTTGATTTAGATTACACTGTAATCATTCCAAAGAAAAAAACACAAAAATAAATTTAATTTAAAAAAAGGAAGGAAATTATAATGACACACCCAAACGAAGCACTATTTGAATCTGGTAAATCTTTACCAATTATCCCAACTTGTGAGCACTTTGCAGGTAGCGAGAAACTTATCTTAAAAGGTTTCGAAATGCAAAAGAAACTTGGACCTGTTTTTGATATCACTTGTGATTGTGAAGATGGAGCAGAAACTGGTAAAGAAGTTGAGCATGCTGAAATGATCGTTAGAGTTGTTAACTCTGATGCTAACCCATATGCAATGGCAGGAACTAGAATTCACGATGCTGCACACCCAGATTGGAGACAAGATGTTGATATTTTAGTTCCTGGTGCTGGTGAAAAATTAGCATATATTACATTACCTAAATCAACTTCTTATGAAGATGCTAAAATGCAAATTGAGTATATTCAAGAAGTAGCTGCTAAAGCTGGAATTAAAAGAGAGATTCCAATTCATATCTTAATTGAAACTCATGGAGCATTACAAGATGTAGAGAAAACTGCTACATTACCATGGTTACAAGTATTAGACTTCGGTTTAATGGACTTTGTATCTGGATACCAAGGAGCAATTCCTGCAATTAACATGAGAAGCCCAGGTCAATTTGATCATAGATTAATTGGTGCTGCAAAAGCAAAAGTTGCACAAGCTGCAATCCAAAATCATGTTATTCCAGCACACAACGTAACACTTGACCTTAAAAATCCATACCAAACTTTCAAAGATGCAGAGAGAGCTAGAAACGAGTTCGGATTTATGAGAATGTGGTCAATTTACCCAACACAAGTTCAAGCAATCGTTGATGCTATGAAACCAGACTTCACTGAGTTAGAAGCTGCACAAAATATTCTTTTAGCTGCACAAGATGCTGAGTGGGGACCAATCCAGTATGATGGTGAGTTACATGATAGAGCAACTTACAGATACTTCTGGGAATTAGTACAAAGAGCTCACTTCTCTGGTGCTAAATTAATGGACGAAGTTAATACAAGATTCTTCGCTTAATAACTTACACATAATCTAAGGCTTTTGCCTTAGATTAACTTCTTATATATTACTTAATTTTTTTTCTTATAAAACAAAACCTTTTTTTACTTAATAATCTTTAGTTAAAATATCAATTATTTATATAGCTGTTAAGAGTTAACACTTTTTGAAAATAAAATTGTTAAGATCTTATGAAAAAAGATTTTTTTCATAATTACATAGGTATAATAATTACAATTTCTAAAGAAAAGGGAACAAATGAGCGTTATTACAGAACAAGATATTATTGATAGTGTTGCAGGAGCATGTCAATACATTTCATATTATCACCCAACTGATTTCGTAGAAGGAATGGTTGAGGCTTATGAAAAAGAACAATCTGAATCAGCAAAAAATGCTATCGGACAAATTTTAATTAACTCAAAAATGTGTGCAATGGGTCACAGACCTTTATGTCAAGATACTGGATCAATTAACATTTTTGTAAAAGTTGGTTTAAATGCTAAACTTGATATTTCAAGAGAATTAGAAGATATTTTAAATGACGGTGTAGCTAAAGGTTATACTGACCCAGATAATACTTTAAGATTCTCAGTAGTTTCTGATCCAGCAGGTGAGAGAAAAAATACTAAAAACAATACTCCAGCAGTTATTCACATGAGTGTAGATAACTCTGATAAAATTGATATTACAGTAGCTGCTAAAGGTGGTGGTTCTGAGAACAAATCTAAATTTGCAGTATTAAATCCATCTGATTCAATCTATGATTGGGTTATGGAAAATGTAAGAAATATGGGTGCAGGATGGTGTCCTCCTGGTATCTTAGGAATTGGAATTGGTGGTAACCCAGAGAAATCTATGTTATTAGCAAAAGAATCATTAATGGATCACGTTGATATTCATGAACTAAAAGAAAGAGGTCCTCAAAATGCTCTTGAAGAGTTAAGACTTAAACTTTATGAAGATATTAACAAAATTGGTATTGGAGCTCAAGGTTTAGGTGGTGTTACTACTGTTTTAGATGTTAAAATCTTAGACTACCCATGTCACGCTGCTTCTTTACCAGTTGCTATGATTCCAAACTGTGCTGCTACTAGACATATTCACTTTGAATTAGACGGTAATGGTGCTGCTAAATTTGAAAAGCCTGATTTAGATATCTGGCCAGACTTAGAAATCCCTATGGATACAGTAAAAAAAGTAAACATTGAAGATTTAACAAAAGAGAACTTATCTCAATTTAAATCAGGTGATACTTTATTATTATCTGGAAAAATCTTAACAGCAAGAGATGCAGCTCACAAAAAAATCGTTGAGTACAAAAATGCTGGTAAAGAACTTCCAAATGGTGTTGACTTAAAAGATAGATTTATCTATTACGTAGGTCCAGTAGATCCAGTAAGAGATGAAAAAGTGGGACCAGCAGGACCAACTACATCTACAAGAATGGATAAATTTACTAAAGACATGATGGAAATCGGTATCATGGGTATGATTGGTAAAGCTGAAAGAAAACAACCAACAATTGATTTAATTAAAGAGTACAAATCTATGTACCTAATTGCAACTGGTGGTGCAGCTTACTTAATATCTCAATCAATTAAAGATGCTAAAGTTATAGCATTTGAAGAAATGGGTATGGAAGCTATTTACGAATTTGAAGTAAAAGACATGCCTGTTACTGTTGCGGTCGACACTGAGGGTGTATCTATTCACACTACAGGTCCTGCAAAATGGAGAACTATTTAATTACGAAGGCTTTTGCCTTTGTAATTAATACTTCTTTTTACTAACCTTATTTGAAATAATACTCCCTCCTAAAATAATCCTTATACAAAAAAACTAAGTTTTAACTTTGACTTTAAGAAGATAGATTTATGCTATATTCTTATTCAACAAAAAAAGATTGATATATTTATAGGAAAACTCAATATGTTATTAGAAGATTTAAAAGATTATTTAGGATTTGCTGTTGCTGGAAATTTTGCTAACCACTTAGGAGAAGCTGGGGAAGCTGATGAGTTTTCAGTTATTAAAACAGAAGAGAAAGATGCACCAAAAGGAATGTTCCCTTTTTATATTAAAGGTCATGATTCATTTTTAGGAACTTATCCTATTTGTGATGAAATAATTTATACTCATGGTAGAGAAAATGATAATTTACAAGTAGAAGCAGAAGTTGCACTTATTTGTGATTTTGTTTACGAAGATGGAAAAGTTAAAGATATTGTTCCTAAGTATTTTTCAGCTTTTAATGATTGCTCTATTAGAATTCAAGATGGAAATAAACTAAGTACAAAAAAGAACTGGGGAGAGAATACAAAAGGTATTTCTCAAGATATTATTGAAATTGATAATTTTACAGAAGAAGGTATTTTAAATAGATACCATATTGCTTCATTTATAAAAAGAGATGGTATTGTACATGACTATGGAACTACTAGCTCTGTAAAATCATATAGTTATTTCTTTAATCAACTAAAAGATTGGATGATTGATAAGCTAAATACTCAAGAAGATTGTGGACCACTTGAAGAATTAACACAATTTTTAGATGTAGCTGCTAAAGATGCAAAAGGTATCTTAATTGCAGCAGGGGCTACAGCATATGCTGATTTTGGAAAGAAAAACTTCTTGCAAAAAGGTGACGAAATATTTGTTTATATTTATGATGCTCACTTCCACTCATTTGATGATATGTATAATGATATGTGTGGAATGGATACTTTCTTAAGTAAGTGTTCTAAACTTCACCAAGTAGTTCAATAAAGTATAAAAGGATTTACTCCTTTTGTACTTATTTTCTTAAAGCCTTAGTGTTTACAACGGCAATATTATTTAAACATCCAAATAACTCACCAGTTATATCTTCAACCTCTTTTGCTTTTTGTTTAAGATCTTCATTGCTGGCTTTATTTGCATTTAAATCCATAAACCCTTGCATTAAAACATGGAAGTTCTCTTTCTTAACTTTTAACTCTCTCCATTGAGTTGAAGCAGTATAAGGCATGTTTTTTGATTCACTTTCTATAATCCATTTGCCTAATTCTGTTTGTTCATTTCTTACTATATCGATATTACTGTAAGTATTTAACTGCTTATAATACTCTTTTTTTAGATTAATATTATTGTTTTTGTATTTTGATATTAATTGAATTAAATCAATATCATCAACCATATCATAATACTTATCATTAATTTTTGTTTTCTTAGTAATTCCAAGTAGTCTTGATGAAAGCTGTGCTACTTCATTTGACAATTGACCTATATTAGCAGAAGTTGCAGCATTTTCTTGTGTCATTCTATCAAGATTGGCAACGGCATCATTTACTTGAATCATACCTGTTTCTTGCTCTTTTATAGCTCCACTTACATTGTCAATAATATTTTTTGTATCCACAATTTTTGAAGATAATTCATCATAACCTTTTATCATATTATTGGCAATACTTTTACCTTCATTTGACTTATGTGTAGCATCTTCTACTAAGGCTTTAATCTCATTTGCAGCCTCAGCACTTCTACTCGCAAGATTTCTTACTTCTTGTGCAACTACTGCAAAACCCTTACCTGCCTCACCTGCTGTTGCTGCTTCTACGGCTGCATTAAGTGAAAGAATATTTGTTTGGAATGCAATTTTATCAATAACACTAATTGCTTCATTTATAGCTGTTACTTTGTCATTTATCTCATCCATTGAATTAGATGTTTTATTTGCTAATTCATTTCCTGTTTTTGCTGTATTGTTCAACTCATCTGAAATATTAAGCATTCTTTCCACATCTTTACTACTTGATTGCATATTACTTGTTATTTGTTCGATTGAAGCTGCTGTTTCTTCTAAGGAAGCAGCTTGTTCATTTGCGCTAGTAGATAGATTTTGTGATGACTGACTTAGTGTAATAGTATTTGATTCTAACTCTTTACCTGCATTTGTAATCATTGCAATTAATTGAGAAATAGATTGTCCTAGTAAAACTGAACCTGCGAATAATGTACCAAAGTCACCATATAAACCATCTCTTTCATTTTCATTTAATCTTGTATCGTAAGAACCTTTTGCATACCCATCTAAGACTTTATTTATATTAGCTACTTTATTGCTTGTATTTAAAATCATCTCATTAATACTTACTCTTAAAGATTCAACCTCCGCCGTTGCACCATGCTGTTTTATTTGATATTGTAAGAAACCATTTGAAGTTTTAGTAGCTATATCAGATAGTTCACTTACAACTTTTCTATCTTGCTCAATAATATCTTTGATTTTAATAATTTGTTCATTCATATCCTCAGTCATTAAAGCAAACTCATCAGAACCTTTAACTTCCATAGGTTTTAGATAACCTTTTTGTCTACTAACATACAAGAAAAAGTATTCTAAACCTTGTTTAAACTCTTTAAGAGAATTTACAATCTTTTTTGTCATAAAGAATACAGATACAAATACAAGAATTAGGACAAGTGATATAAGAGCTATTATCATATAAAAATCTTTGTTTATATTATAAAGAATTAAATCAATGCTATTTTTCAATTTACTTACTATATCTAGTTCTAAATCTCTTAATTTTTCTATTCTTTTAAAAGATACTTCATCCCACTTTTTTATATCAGCACCATATATATTTTTTGATAATTTATCTAATGATTTTAATGCTCTTGTATCATCTACATATACATACTCATCAATTTGTGTAATTGTTTGTTCTTCATTTCTTAAAGCTTGAATTTCAGAAGCCATTAATAAATAAGAATCAAAAACCCTTTGTATTTTTTTGATAAGTTTTTTTTCAGCTCTGCTAAGACCTTTTACTCTTTTATATGCTTTTAGCTTTCTAATTATAGATACATGCTGTTGCTCAAACTTTTTGTAATAAGCTCTATCTCCTCTTAATACATAATTTTTAAAGTTGTGAATCAAACCACCATAACCAGCTAATTCCTTTATTTGAGTAAGTAAACTATCCTTTTGATTTTTTATACTTACAAGTTCTCTAAATTTCTCAACTTGTATATTTTCATTTGACTTTAAAAACTCTTCTAAGTTTTTTATATCTTCATCAAAAGCGACTTTTTTAAAAGTATCTAAATAAGTATTTTGAGAAGCTACAAGTGCTCCAAACTTAAAGCCATTTTTACTTGAAACAGAAGCCACTTCAAATATCTCTCTTAAAACTAAAGACTCATTATATGCTTTATCTTTTGCATTTGCTAAAGAAACAAGACCTTCTGAATATTTTGTTAGTTTTGGATTATTTGAAAAACTAACCAACTCATCTAAAAATACTAAAAGTCTTCTAGTTAAAGAATTATAATACTCTTGAGTTTTTGATGAATCTATTTGATTTAGTTTAACCTTATTTCTTAATTCATTTAAAGAAGCTAGATCTTTTTTCAATTTTAACAAATTCTCATCTATTTTAAAACCAAACTTTGTAGAATTAAAACTCTGTAAAAACTTATTGAAATCTTCTAAGCTACTTTTACTTTTTTGTTTTTGTATTTCTAACTCATTTTTAAAAATATTTCCATATGAAGATATATATACTAAAGAATAATATCTCTCTTTTTGAAAGTTATCTAATAGAGAACTTGTTTTAATATTAAAATCCAAATACTCTTGTGTTGTAAGAATTGACATTTTTGTACTATACTCTTTTTGAAGTATTATCAAAGATAAAACAATAATACTAATTATAGGTAGAGCTAATATAAGTAAAATTTTGTTTTGAAGTTTTAGCTTATTCATTATATCTCCATGATAAATTTTTTGTACTATAGTATAAAGTTTATCAATAGATATTTAATAGTTATTTTTTGTAACCAGCTTGTAACCAAGAAATTATTAGTAAGTTATTTATTATTAAGTAAGCATTTTTAAGGTTTTTTATAATGTTATATATAACATTCAGTACTTATTATTAAATTGTAGTATTAATTAGGTATTTTAAGAAACAAAAAAGAGTTAAACTCTTTTTTGTATTATAGGTCAACTAAAGCTTTAAACTTAACTCCACATCTTCCTATATTATTAACATTAACATGATTTCTTTCATTGATTTTATCATCTTCAATAAACTGATACTTTACTTCTAAAATAACAGGTGTTGTTTTACTTGGTACTTCATATGTATCGTAATATTCACAAAATAATGCACTTTCACAAGATGAAATCATAGGAGGAAAACCTTCTTTTACAGTTTCCACATCTATTTCAAACTCTTCTATTTCGCTTTGACCTTTATCAAGTGGTGTTGCACACTTTTGAACAAGTTCAGCATGTTCTTTTTTCGCAAAACAAATAGTTGCTTTTTTACTTTTATTTATATTTGCTAATGAGTCTTTAGGAGTTCCATCATCTTTTTGTCCAATAGCTACTAAAACTAAAGCAGGATTTGATGATTTAGGAATAAAATATGAGAATGGTGCACAGTTTAAAACACCGTTTTCATCTTCTGTAACAATCCAAGCAATTGGTCTTGGAATAACTGTTCCAGACATTATTTTGTATCTATTTAAGTCGTTTACATCTTTATAATCTAAAATCATTTATTTCCCTTGTTTTTCTTTTGAATATACAAGATTATAGCTAAAGAATTAGATTAACAAAAATATTAGTTACTATTTTTCAGACTTAATAAATCTATGTTTCTAAAAGTTATTTATTATAAAAATATATGAGTTTTATTTATTTTATAAGGGTAGTGATATTTTAAAGTTTGCACCCTTATAAACTTGTTCTTCTAATACAAATTCTTCATTTTCTACACTTAAAATACCATTTGCGTGTTTTTCAACAATCTGTTTTGTCATGTAAAGACCAATTCCAGTACCACCTTTTTCACCTTTACTTGTAAAGTGAGCTTTAAATATATCATCTTTTATATTATCTGGGATTCCCCCTGCACTATCTTTTATACTAATGTATGCGTAAGTATCATCACTATAAATATCAATAACAATAAATCTTTTTGCTTCATCAATATCTAGTAGTGCATCCCTTGCATTATTCAAAATATTTAAAGTTGCTTGTAATAATTCATTTTTAATTGCTTTAATTTTTACACTATTATAATTCTCAACAATTGTTATATAACTATTTTGCATAGAAGCACTTATCAATGAAATATTTTTTTGTAGTAAATCAATTAAATCAAACTCTTCTATAGTTTTGTTTTCATTAAAAAAGTTTCTAAAATCTTCTATTGTATCTGATAGATGTTTTGTAGTATCAACTATTTTTGAAAAGTCTTTTTTAAGATCGTTTTTTTCCAAGATATCAAACTCCATTTTCAAAGAGTTTCCACTTGCTATTGTAGAGATAGTACTTAAAGGCTGTCTCCATTGGTGGGCAATATTTCCTATCATCTCACCCATTGAGGCCATTTTTGATTAGCTATAAAGTAATTGATCTTTTTTTCTATTTTTTCTAACTTCTTCTTTAAACCTATTTTTTAATTTGTCATTTAACTCTTCAAGTTCTTTTGTTTTTTCTTCTACTTTAAACTCTAAAGTAGCATTTATATTTTTCAAAGCATTTTTTTGATTTTCAATTCTTAGTTTATGTCTATTAAATAACTGGTTTAACTTTAAAGAGACAAAATAAGAGATTATTAAAGCAATTATTAAAAAAATCAATACTATTTTAATAGTCTCTTTTATACTTTGTTCAGTCTTTTGCTTATCTATTCCAATGATTTTTTCAATATTCTCATTAATATTATCTATGTTCACTGCTACGCTAATTAACCAATCCCAATGTTTAACATAGTTTAAAATATAAAGTTTATAACTATTATTATCTATTTTTTTCCAAATAAATTTATACTTTTCATTTGATAAACCAACTTTTGATTTTTTTACAAATTCATTAATTGACTCTACAACTTCTTTATTTTTTTCATAAAGCAAAAAACTTCTATTTATATAGCTATCTTTTTTTGAGTGTTGTAATATTCTTAAATCATTATCTAAAGTAAAGATATATCCATTATCATTAATACTCATCAAATCTAATCTTTTTTTAACTTCATTTTTTGCAATTGAGATATACTCTTTTAAATCAATACTGTAACCAACTACAATATTTAATTTAGGAAAATCTTTTATATATGAAACCCTAAAGTTATCTTCATCACTTGAATTTGACTCATTATCTGTATAAAGGATAAAACCTTCACTCTTTTTTTTCATTAATCTATTAAATTTTTTTAAATAGTCTTTATTGGTATAAATTGGATCACCTAAATTTCTATCATAATTAAGTTCAAGAAATTTAGAATTTTCTTTATATGTATAGACAAAATATTTGCCATTGTCATTTGATTTAATTTGGCTGAGTGATTTTAAAAGCTCAATTTGAATTGAGCTTTGAAGGAGTTCATCTTGATTATACAGTCTATTTAAAACTCTATTTGCAAAATCAATTTTTGACTTTACATTATCTTTTATCACATTTAAAGAACTAGCTTTTTTAAATTTTATATATGAGTTAACTGACTCGACTATAGTAAAGATTCTTTGTTCTTCTTTATCTAAAAAATCATCTTTTAATTTATTATAATCAGTTTCAAATTTTGAGTTGGCTTTTTCTATATGAATAAATGTAATAATAGATGCCGTTAATATAATAAACACCATTGGTATTATATATATTAAACCAGTAAAGTGTTTTTCCTTAAACATCTATTATCTTAAATCTTAAATTCTTGCTCTACTTGCTTTGCTAAAAGTTCACCTTTTACACTAAGAGATGAATCTAGAACATACTCATCTTTTTTCAAGTTTTTAAGTAATTTTTTTCCCTCTTTTAGTGAAAAAAGTCCACTATTTTCAAGCTTTAAAACTACATCATTTAAAGACTCATCATTATCTTTTTTTAGAATACCTAAAAGTAAAACTTTTTCATTTATATCCATGTTTTAATCCTAATAAAATATAGAGCAAATAGCATAAATGCAAGCCCTAAAACAACAGTTATTATAGCAAGAGAAGTTAAAGTTGCCATTAATCCAATAAACATAGTAGTTATTATGCATGCAAGCATAAAAAACATGTCATTATATGAAATTACTCTACCTAAGTACTCATCATCACATTTTTCTTGCAAAAGAGCATAAGTAATAGACCATAAAACAGTAGTAAACAGTCCTGTCATAAATACAAATATCAATGACACATAAAAGTTATGCTGAGTTAATCCCCACAGAATAATAGCTATACCTTGAATTATTAATAAATAGTGTATATTTGTTTTATTTACATACTTTGATATAAAAAATGGTCCGATCATTAAAGCAAATGCTCTAACGGCGTTTGAAATTCCTATAGCTAAAGGAACTGCAATTACATACTTGTATTCATTTTTAGCAAGTAGTGTTACCAATGTGTCAAAAGATGTAAGACCGACACTTGCATGTAAGAAAATCAAGTGCATAATTTTCGGATTTTCTTTAATATAGAAAAAACCATCTTTTATTAAAGCAAATATTTTATGCTTAATTTCACTTTGTTTTACATCAAATTCTATTCTTAAAAGTACTAAAAGAGCTACTAAAAAAAATTCAGCATCTATAATAAAAGCTGTTTTTACACCCACATAATTAACTACAATTCCACTAATTCCCATACCTGCTGAGTAAGCAAAAGACCAAATTATTGAGTGAACCTCATTTGCTTTTTGCAAAGCAGGTCCTTTTACTAACTTTGCTAGTAAAGACATTTCTGTTGAGAAAAACATTGAAGCACAACTCATTCTAATAAATATAAATATCAAAAGAAGCCATATTTGACTTTTGTCATCAATAAGTAAAAAACAAAGTGTCATTAATAGCTCAACACTTAAAAGTGCTACCATTAAATTTTTTAGTTTAAATCTATCTATAATAGCCCCTGAAAAAGGAGCTATTAATACAGCTGGTAAAAAGTGCATTGCTGTAACAACTGCAATTGCAAGTTCTGAAGAGCCAAACTGCACAAGCATCGTATAAATAGCAACATTTGAAAACCAAGCTCCAAAATATGCTATTAACTGAACTACTGATAAGTCTCTTATTACTTTATGTTTTGAAAATAACTCACGATAGTTCAATTTGAATTAATACCTCTTGATACATAGCAGAAAAAGAGTCTTCATCCTCTTTGTTAGGTGTTAGGTAATTTACATACTTATTTCCTGCATAAAAAAAGGCACAGTTTTCTTTTATATCAACACTTGTTTTTACTTTAAATTGTGAGTTTCCATATTTTGAAGATATTTTCACTTCATTTCCATCTTCAAAACCAGCACTTGGATGAAGGTATACGTGATTGTCATTAT